>OMNZ01004411.1:0-10719 GCA_900303255.1 Lesueurigobius sanzi | reverse complement strand
GGTCTAGTTACCTGGGTTCAGATGCAATAATTTAATTATGTTTTTGTTTTAATTTAATAGTTAATGCCCCCCCAGTGCCCCCTAGAACCTGAGTTTCTCTGCTCCGCCCCTGCATCAAAGCGTGCTCGGCTCGGCTCACACCACTTTCGCTTCCCTCTTTCTGCTCCTCTCGCACTCCGCGCGATGAGCACAGGCTTCAGGAGAGGACACCACAGGCTCCAGAGAACACTACACAGGTGTTCTCAGAGTCTGAACTCCTGTTTTCTAATGAACTTATTACGTTATGTCTGTTGTATGAACGGGGAAAAGTGCCGCACGGACATCACGCAAAGCTCCATGTGTTAATCATTGTCCGCATTGACAGAAACTTCTGTAACTCTTCCTCCTCGTTCTCATTGAACTAGAAGGCCGTTTTGTCACTTGTATTAAAAACAACAGCGCAAATGTTGTGCAAAGTCATTCAATCAGTCATCAATGTGGTGCCCTCGGAGCACTCGGTGCCCTACGCACAGCGTGTTACCAGCGTATAGGAAGCGGCGGCGCTGATGTGTCCTGGGAGAATATTTTTTCCCCCGGGACAGGCAAATAAAAAGAAGGACAATCAGGTAAAACCGGGACAGGTGGCAACACTAGCTGCTACTGCGCTGATTGGTGCAGCACGTCAATTGGTATCGGTCCCTTAGTATCGGAGCCTCATTAATGAGTACGAGTACAAGGAGGTGGTATCGCCCCGATACCCGATACTGGTATCGGTATCGGTGCATCCCTATCTTTAACCAGCTGCTCGTCACATCATATCAGTAAACAGCTGTCCACCAGATTATCTTCAGATATGTTTGTATTTGTCTGAGACCTGCTAAAAATTCAATGCAATTTGATGCGGGGCAGAAGTTCGCCTCCGGTTCTCGACTCAGGAAGTTGGTCACGTGGGCTCTCTGTGCATATAGCCCATTAAGTGAATCCTTACAATGCTCATTATTCTTATTAATTTATATATTTAAAAAAAAGTGTTCTCAATAGTATTTTCCTGTATTACAATATATGCGGCCTGCGAGCCACTATCGTAGGTGTATTTCAAACAATGGGTCTATAAGACTATCATTGTGCTTCTCTGGCTATATATGTGGTGCTGTGACGCTGTCTGTTGTTGAAAGTTTCTGGCAGTTATTAGTGGCACAATGCAATAGGTCACCTAGCAATTAGTCTAATAGTCGAAAAGCAGTCTCTTCATAAATTTTATACATTTATTACCACCTTCAAACTTTCAAATGACCTAAAACAAGTCAGTTCATGCAACATCACTATATAGAGTTCTCTCATTAGTTCTACCCAAGTATAGTCATGGTGAACCCTTAATCATTATCAACCTTCTCCCCTAACCGCACCATTGTATTTATAGCAGTGGAGTGTTTGGCCACTGTCAGAGCTGTGCAGTGATTAAAGACCAACATTATCCATAGCAGACCTCAGGCTTTCTGGAACCTTCCCCACACTAAATGAATGCTAAGTTGTTAATTGTGTGGGCAGTCATTCAAAGTATGCCTTATTCTCCCATCAGCAGCGGAGATACAACATTAGGCATGTGAACGCACTCGCTGCATGGAACTGGAGTCGGAATCAAAGCTGAACTTGAGAATCTTGGCAAACTTTGCAACAATTAACTAAGCAATTAGATTTTTAACTATTTACACATCTCTTAATATATATATTTTTTGTATTTTTCCATATGTTTTACTTAAAGGAACAGGCCACCGTTTTTCCATACTGAGATGTGTTCTTACCTGAGCTTAGACGAGTTGATGCGTACCTGTCTGGTCTTTGTGCGCGCCCTCAGTCATGCACAATGACCAAAGATGTTGTTAGCATTAGCCTCTCCCAGCATATTCCTATGGAACAAAACAGGGGTGAAGTTAGAAGCCACCAAGCTCTTCCATGTTTTCCCTATTTAAATATGGTTTTGAGAGTGGTTACACGATCCAAGTATACTGTAGTTACACAAAATTAAACCTGTCAATTTTCTAAGCGAATAAAAAAATTGTACTATATTGTAAGGCGTAATAACACTAGGAGCACTTCGACGTCTGCGCAGTAATATCTTCACTCCTAGTGTGAGAGTTTAGGAAGATGTTATCAGCGATGTGTTGTCCTCGCTCACCTCTGTGCGCTCTGTCTGTGTTGTCTTCTTCCTCCGGCTCCTGCAGCTGTATTTTACTGTGTATGCTTCAGCCTCAACAGTGCTAAAACTCCACAATTCCCAACAAATGTCAAACATGTCAGAAAACCCTGCTACCCTGTGTTTTTCAGTTGCACATTAATAATAATAATAATAATAATGCATCGGTTTTATATAGCGCTTTTCTGGACACTCAAAGATGCTTTAAATGGCATCATTCTTTCACTCCACACTTGGTGGTGGTAAGCTACTATTGTAGCCACAGCTGCCCAGGGGTAGACTGACAGAAGCGAGGCTGCCAATTTGCGCCATCGGCCCTTCCGACCACCACCACACATTCACTCTCACTACAGTGAATGACATTCCTTGTGAGCAGCTAATCTGACAGAGATGCACCGTCAAATTAAAATTGGCTCAACCTTTTGTTGTGCGATCAAAGTTTGTGTCAAACATCGAACAGTGTAAGCCCAGTTTAAGTAGAATGCTTTTTACAGAATGGGATAGTGCCTAAAATCCAATTATTTTTTTATTCTATTTTTATTATTATTACCATTACCTGTTTTACCAACCAATTTTGTTTGATGGCACACTTCACTTTTTGCACCCTCCTGTGTGATCCTGTCTTAAGAGCTGTTGTAACAAGTGAATTTCTCCATTGTGAGATCAATAAAGCATTATCTTATCTTAAAAATGTATCATTCATGAATGAATTGGATTGCTGAGCACAAATCACAATTATCAGATTAGGGCTTTTTAATTGACGGGTCTACAGCCAATCATGTGGCTGTTATGGCATGCTGTGTAATAGTTCTGACTTTTTAGAAATAAAGTGGAATCTTTTTTCCTATCATTTCTATGGTTGTAGCACACCATATTTTCTTTCTTTTTTTTTTTTTGATATGTCGTCCATCTACTACTTTCTTCTGTATTTTTTTTCTCTCAAGTCAACTTTAGAAATGTGCATACATTTATCTTTTCATGTTTTGCATGCTATGTAGACTGGAAACCATATTTTTGACTCAAAAGCTGAGGTACTCGGCTGCTATACATGACCACATATTTACCCTTACAAGTTCTATTTGCTTGATGTATTGTTAATTATTTTATATATATTTTTACATTAATCCTCCCCCTATTTCATGAAAATAGATTAGCCTTAAACTCATGTTGTTATCATGTTGTTAACGTAGAGAACTCCATGGCCATAAACCTTGAAGCACATGAGCAACATTTCCCAAGGTGACCAGGGTGTTTTCTCTTCAATAAAGTGAGAGTAGCCCACATGGCTCTTCTCCCTTAGCTTATTGAGATGGTTTTTAACATCTGCTGCGGGCTTGTTATTTATGTTAGCCAATCTAAATGTTTTTAGATGTATAATTAATGTGTGGCTTAGGCGCACACAGGCATGCACAAGTACACCCACCATTTCGCCGGGTCATGTTTGGCGTAGGTGAGGCTCGTCTTTGATCAGTATCATCATTAATAGCAACCGTCGAAAGAAACCCATGAAACTATAATGGTACAAAGGAGCGAGAAAAGTTATCTTTGAACAACAAGCCGCACTCACAGTATCAGCAGCTACAGGGCTTTTTCTGAACTTATGTGCCGACGTCTCTTATTGTGTTTTGATGTTGGAGTCTTGTACTAAAAGTAAGCATTAATTGTGTTTTTCCCCAGTGATGACCAGAGCCTCATGAAAAGTATGCTGCTTTTGGTATCAGTGCAAGTACCATAAAGATATTAACTTTTGGTTTGTCGTTATGATGCTTTCTAATGGGCAGCCAATCCTGTGGCAGTAACGTGTCATTTTTTGGAGTAGAGTCTGTGTCTTTTATATACTCTAATTTCTAGTAGCAATAGAAGAGCGCCGGTCTCTCGTGAACACCAGACCCCTGATGCACTCACCCTCACCTGCTTTTCTTAAATACTCTCTGCATACTATTTCACCGAGAGGGTTTCTTAAGTGGGATAGTATTTAGTAGTAGTACTTTAATGTCGGTGGATGTCTGAAGCTATTACAGCGTCCATGAGGTGAGGGTATGTAAAGCTGATACATTTAAATAATTTTAATGACATTTTAGTCTGATCAACTCTTACAATAAAAATGATACATTCATGATATTTTTTCTTACACATAGATGAAACTTAAACTTTTAAAAATGTATGTTTCAGTGTTCCCTTTCTTGACCAAATTGAGATAAAGCCTTACATATCGATATTCTCGATGAAATGCACCATGTTTATTGTTGCTCTCCCACAATCTTGTAACTGTATATCACTGAACTCTATGACTTAGGTTTACATTACAAGATATTTGAAATTCATGTTTCAAAACAGTTTTGTCAACCGTGAGTTTATGCAGGAGCTGGTGTTTGGAGCCGGGCCATGTCCAGGGCCAAAGACATACTAATGACATGGACTCCAGTGGTGTGTTTTACCAGCTCAACTGCTCTCATTAGATGAGAACCTCTGTGTAGCGCCGCTTGCCTCATTAATGAAGCACAGCGGCGCGGCTCTGTAGCCGATCTGCCTTCGCTCCAGCGCATACACCCAGGTCAAAGAGACTGTGTGGGAGGACTCGGGGCTATATACACACCAAACATACATCCTACTCACTGCACTGTCCTTCTATAAAGTCCCTCTCCTTTCCTCTTCAGGCTCATGCATAAATGCACGCTAACCCTCTGAAGGATCTGCGGCCGCGTGAATACAAAGTGCACCTGGCCTGAATGTTGGCACGCATTTCTAAGGCCTCATTTCCGCCGCTCTCACAGATGTGTAGGCTGGTCCCAATAATTAATATATCGACTTCTTTTTCAATATATGGAAGCTGAACAATGTCTGATGAGGGGAAGGATCTTTCAATCCACTTTTGTTTGCCAGTGATCTAACTGTAGTACAATGTGAGAGCTATAGAACTTACTAACTTACATGCTATTTCAATGAATTAAATTTCATTGTGCTAATTAATTCACTTTATCATATGGTGAAATACATGTAGAAAAGGATTTATTGGGTACGGCAATACATCACACTTTGAAATTTGCTCTCCCCATGACAGACCCAGATCTTGTGTTGCGTCGGCGAGTGGCGCGGGGGCCCCCCTCCCGATTGTAGCGGCTCCATAATTAACAGTGATCAGATTTGTTTTGTGGCATAAATGGTGCATGTGTAGAACATTAGGCCTGGCAAGTCTCATTTCACATTCAGCTCAAGGGCTCGGCAGCAGACGGGTCACGAGCTTCAGGGAGCACAATCACAGGGCTCGCTCCATATGCTGCTGCCTGCCGCATCCTCACCAGCAAAGGCCGCCGGTGCCAGACGAGCTCCCTCAAGAACCTAATCGTGTTCAGTAATTACAGACAACGCCGTTTGCCTTTTTTTCCCCCTCCGCATCTCGCAGCTTCGTAACCAATTTTTTCCCTATTTGCACCTGCATACGCTCCTCAATCCCATCCTTATCTCCGGAAACTCCAGCACAATTTTACATCCGAGTTGATTTGTTGATTTATTTTCAGTTTCGCGCCGGATGAAAATCAGCACTCAGAGAAGCTACGCGAAGAAGACCATAGACACTCTCACATCACTTAATTCCTAAATTGCTTGATGCCGAAGAAGCCAGTCCATTCTCCTGACTGCTCGAAAATTATAAATAATTGTAACAGATGTGCCAATATGGCCGGCCTCCAATAAACGAGGCCCTAGATAATTTGACCGGCCCCCTTTGACAGGCCAATTTAATAAAACATGAACAAAATCTTCCCCACTAATAATTTATCATCCCCTCTCCTCCCCTTTGGTTAAAGTTGATTACCCTGGCAGTTAACAAGGTCACGCCCAGATGCCAGCTTCCTGAAAATGCAATAAGGACTCGCTGTTTAAGAAAAAAAAAGGTGCCGACATCCGGTTGTACCTGGCTGGTCGGTAAAGAACAGTTGCAGAAACTTCTGTTCGTCAGCAAGAGTCAAAGTGTAGTGGTGATGTGCTGATAACATAAGCAGGTGAAGGTTTGTCTCGCGCTGTTTTTTAAAGAAGTTTTAAGAACAGTAGGGTGTAAATATATGCGGAAAGTGTGTCAAAGTGCGTAAAGTGGAGTAGTTTCATCCATAATCAGAAGGAATCATGTTGAAACACTGTTTGCTTACTTCAAAATAGGTATCTTGTGGAAGTTAGTTGAAAGTACATAGCCACTCTGCTGTTGCTAATAATAATAATAATGGAAAATGTTTTAGTAAATGTACTCAAAATCTAAAACTTCGGTGCTGTTATTTTTGAGACACCTGCCAAAATATATTGACCTAACAATAACATTCCTATTACTGCTTTTAGAGTAGACTTATGAGATTCTATCCAACATATTTGTTGGAATTTAGTTATTCACATGTTCCTTTTATGTTCATTTTATGAGTGGTCAAAAATTTTAACTTAAGTATCTCAGGACTACTCGGAACACAGTTATAAGGGAAGAAGTTATGTTTGCTTTTAGGTGTTAAAATTCACACCAGTCACTTAGTGGTTTTAGCTACCTTGAACATCCTTTAGATCTGCCAATTCTTTAAAATGTATCTTTTCTTTGGGCAGTTAGTGGAAATCACAGAAACCCAGAATAGCCCATGGACAACGTGCAGCCTCCTCTGACTGACCACTCTGCCACCGTTCACTCTTTAACTTTCTTGATGCTAATCGCTCATTTCCCGTTTCCTCGCTCCACAGGCTGCGCTGTCTGAGCCGGTCCTGAGACGCAGCCACAGCTCCGAGCAGGTGTCCACTCACGAGTTTGACCCGGGAGTGGAGGAGAGCACCCTCAGACGCCATTCCACCAGACATGCCACAAGACACAAGGTAGGTGCGCACCCACATGCACACATAAACAGCACGCAGTCATAGATAGGATGTGAGGGAGTAACTCGTGACTCATCAGTCCCTGTCTTCCTGGCCAATCTTTGTCCTAAAGTTTCCGACACATACACACACAGTGTCTGCGCGGGGCCCCTCCCACTGCGAGCGGCCGGCGTGGTGCTGCTGGTTTCACGCATGCCTTGGGCTCAGGCACTGGCTAATTTACCGCTTCAGCAGAACATTATGAGCAAAACACATGCGTTTGATCTGCTCAGACGTCCACCCAGACGTGTGTCAGGACATGCTTCTAGATGGCCTCCCGTACAAGCCTCACAAGGATTAGAGATACCGATACTGGTATCGGATTATATGTCGGTACCACATATTTTTAAGGTATCAGTGTCAGCGAGTACCTGAAGCGAAACCTATTCGATGCCATATTGTGGTGTTTTTTTGGGCTCTGCAGACACTAAAACCTCTAATAATCACAGCATAATACATTTGTGTTACCTTTTTTGCTTTCATTTCATCTTTAGAGTGGAAACAAAGGTTTGACAGAATAAATGAATAAATGTAATATGCATGATAAGCCATGTGGTATGGGTCTTGGCATCTTTTTACAGGCTTTGCTATTGTTTTTATTCATGTGCAATGTATTTGGACTGGTACTCCGTATCAGTGACTACCAAGTATCTGATCTGATCCGATCTGTATCGGCAGTGCGGCCACAGTTACCTTGTAAAAGTAATCTGATTACTGATTTCTGACTTAGTTATTTTTCTGATTACTTGATTTTAAAATAAATTACTTTATTAGTTTCATTCAGCAGCTGCCAACAACCACTTCTATGTACAAATGAGAACCGGTTTTGCCAATAGTCACTTTATTGTAAATGCATTTTAACAGTTAATTGTCCTTAGCAGAAAATGCGACTGAAAATGTTACGTCAGAAAGCAAGTATATGACAAAAATAGTAACTCAAAGTGACTTGGAAAAGTAGCTTTTATATGATTACTGGTTTGGAAAATAGTATTAAAGGAGAAAGTGGTTATATTAGCATAACTAGTAACTAAGTAACTCGTTACTGTCATCACTGCGGATCGGATGGGAAAAAATGGTATCGGAACAACACTGACAAGGATGCCATGTATTCTAATAGTTAATGTAGACATAGACGATGTTTAGGGCTGCGGTGTGTAGACATATTTCATTAGAATATGACATGGTACTATTGACATAGCAAAGGCTGAATCTAAATTGGGGCGACAGTGGCGCAGATGGTAGAGCGGGTCGTCTCATGATCGAGAGGTCGGGGGTTCGAATCCCGGCTCCTGCAGCTGCAGACTGTCGTTGTGTCCTTGGGCAAGACACTTCACCCACAGCCCGTATGAATGTAGTGAGAGAGTGAATGTGTGGTGGTGGTCGGAAGGGCCGATGGCGCAAATTGGCAGCCTCGCTTCTGTCAGTCTACCCCTGGGCAGCTGTGGCTACAATAGTAGCTTATCACCACCAAGTCTGGAGTGAAAGAATAATGCCATGTGAAGCGTCTTTGAGTGTCCAAAAAAGCGCTATATAAAACCGATGCATTATTATTATTATTATTATTAAATATTTATCTCCATGAGTTCTTACTTTGCATAAAACTTTCCAAATTGTTGTACTTTAAAACTCTTCAAACATGTTGAAATGCTTGTGATTCTTGTATTGGTTTTTGTGTGTGTGCGTAGTATGCAACAAACATTTGTAAACTTTTTGGGTGTGCGACTGGTTGAACGCTTTTTGTATGAAGCGCATTGATTCCAACTTCACTTAGTTTAGTGAAAGCATATTTTGAAAGTGTATCATATGCCGCACATCCACTATGTCTATTCTTTTCTTATGGGCTTCAATACAACATCCCCATTCACTCATTCAACCTGAACAAGTTGTGCTTTGAAAGTTGCAGACGTGCACATGACACCCTAGCACGGCCATAAAAGAGGCCCATTGATGACAGTGACCCTCTCTGGGCGATGGAGCGAGAGCAGAAGGGAAGCTCCGATAAAATGTCTCCTCTGTACTCGACAGCCAGTGACACTGACCTCTGAGTAAATAAGGCTGCACCGCTCACACGCAGCCTGTGTACGCTGCCTCCATCTGCATCGCACCCTCATGTTTACACACCATTACGGGGTCCACGCGCAGGTCAGGTCATCATCATCATCGTCGACCAGCTGCTGGACTGAGGCGCGCATCTTCCTCCCATTGTGGTATCTGCGTTTTATCTGTCAGGCAAGCGGCTAATAATGTCACAACATGTTTGGCTCGCAGGCAGACGGCGTTCATGCGTCTTCCCGACCTATGGGAGACAGGCGACCAACTGGACCCAGGACAACATCTGCAGGACATTGGAGTCATCTGTCACTGTCCTGTTGTTTATCATTCTGTCCTTTGACACTTCACTGGATACGTATAGGCATGTGTTGTGATACTGAATCTGAATCTTTTAGCAGTTATACTTGTACAGATCTAATATGTATTTAATCTAGAGTGTCTTTATTTTTGGTTTGTCTTGGGCAAAAAACACATTTTTGTATATTTTTTTTAATTTTAGATTTAAGATACAGTGCATTGCCACGTTCACATTGAAGGGGTCCAAACAAGCTTTCCAACTTCCACAGCTGATTTGCTCCTGACAGGTTTTTTTCTGTGAGCTGTCATTGTCGTAATATGCTGTATTAATGAGAGAAATGTCTGACATTAAGAAAATGTATGTGATATTTCATAAAACCAACAAACCAAAGTTTAGCTTTTGAGGCGATAACTACTAATTTAAATGGTTTGCTCTGTTAGATTAATCTGGCGACCTCAGATCCCCACTGTCCACCATAAAAAGCACATGAACACAAACCAACTGGGAACAATGGCCTTCCATCTTGGGAAAACGTGCGCCCCACCTTACATGAATGCAGCATAACAACAGACTAGAACCTTCCCGTTCCTGGCATACTCTATAAGCTATGGCTAGAGTTGCACAATTAATTGCATTTGAATAAAAAAAATAATGATGAAATTATGCAATTTTTATTATAATGTCCTTTGCCGAGAACTACAGTAAATACTCCTGTGTCTCATAGGCTTTACCCCATAGTTTAGACCTCTAAAAATGTGTTCTGAAATGAATGTACTTGGACGTACAGTGGGGCAAAAAAGTATTTAGTCAGCCACCAATCGTACAAGTTCTCCCACTTAAAAAGATGAGAGAGGCCTGTAATTTTCATAGGTCATCATAGGTACACTTCAACTATAGGAGACGAAATAAGAAAAGAAAATCCAGAAAATCATATTTTTTTAAAGAATCAATTAGCAAATTATGGTCGAAATTAAGAATTTGGTCAATAACAAAAGTTCATCTCAATACTTTGTTAAACAGTGGTATGAAAAAGTTTGGGCACCCCTGTAAATTTTCATGATTTTCCTATATAAATCATTGGTTGTTTGGATAAAAAATTCCAGTTAAATATATCAGATAGGAGACAAACACAGTGATATTTGAGAAGTGAAATAAAGTTTATATGATTTACAGAAAGTGTGCAAGAATTATTTAAACAAAATTAGGCATGTGTATAAATTTAGGCACCACAAAAGAAAAATTACTCAATATTTTGTGCATCCTCCTTTTTCAGAAATAACAGCCTCTAAACCAGGCATACCCAAAGTGCGGCCCG
>OMNZ01004394.1:32568-43001 GCA_900303255.1 Lesueurigobius sanzi | reverse complement strand
GGTTAATTAACCGCCAGTCCCTGCAGTTTTTTTGCTCTGGAAGTGCGAGATTTGTTTTGTGTGCCTCGAGGATATTCAAGTTAGTTGATTTTATTGTGATAACTCAGTCTTACAAACATTGGCTCCTGGCTATAAAATATTAGGTCATCACAAAGAGAGACCTGAATGAGGCCATGTATTCAATTTGTCCTGTTTTAAAATCCGAAAAAGAGAGCTAGTTAGGTTTAAATTGCTAGTTTGCAACTTTCCAAATGAATTCCTAACATCTGATTCAGAGATACGAGCTTATAGTATATTTTGTATGTGTTTAGCTTTTACACCAAGCTATTTCATTTCAACATCAGTGCAACTGCAGGTTTAGTATCTTTTCACAAATGTCTGCAAATGCAATTTACTAGGCCTACTCCAAAGGGACAAATTGGAGAACTTTCTAACAAAAATTTTAAAAAATGAGCCTTTAACAACAGAGTTACCTTATACTGTAGCCCCTTTCGCTGCTTACATCATCAGTGACATCAGCTGGAGGCAGGAAGTGAGCAAGAGAAATTAAAAACTTAGAAACTAAAACTAGTGATTATAAGTGTAAAACTACAACTAAAAAATGTGGTCCTGTTGTGGCTTAAGGTGCAAGAACAAGAGGAATGACATTTGAGACGATAAAATAAGGTTTTATCTGATATTTCCAACAGATCTAGCTTTCTGCCTCCAGCTAAGCCCCAAAGGTCTATTTTTTACTCACAATTATGCACTTGATTGTAACCCAACAAGTTCGTCCTAGCATAAATATATATAAAACAACAATGAGTAAATTTCACTTACATTGTATACCTCTGGGTGAGTGGAAATTTAAGGGCCAAGACAGTACACTTCCTGGGGGCAGAGCTCGGTGTAACCCCAGACCTCGAGCTGTTGACCTGTGCCTGGGTTTGTCTTGTTTCTGATGACCGTTTGGTCCTAATTAATGGACTAGAGCCCATTGTCGCCCTGAGTGCAACACAAACGACATGCATTAAACATCGCCATTCCTCCTACTGCTGCGGGAGGACAGGAAGATAGAGGGAGTGGGCTGAGCTGAACACATAATTAGAGGAGAATTGATTTTGTAAAAGCAAAAAAAGTTGCAACATTTAGAACGCAAGTGGATAAAACTCGAAGAACAACATGATGACGATGGGATCTTCTATTTGCTGAACTAGCCTATACTCTACTACTTTAAACCAATAGCGTTGATATTCTGGTACAGCTTACAACAGTGTATGTGTCTAATCTAGAAAATATCCCTTGGATTTAAGATATTATAAATTGTGGCTATACAATATTCCAGCAGAGGGCGTAATGTTACATGTCACTACAGCAGGGTGGGAAATCGGCGACAGTGGCACAGATGGTAGATTGGGTCGTCTCAGGGGTTCGAATCCTGGCTCCTGTAGGTGCACACTGTCATTGTCTCCTTTGGCAAGACAGAACCCACTTTGCCTGACGCGTTGAGTACTTTTTCTAGGTAGAAAAACACTGCATGAAAAATTTAAATAAAAAAATATACTGTATATCAGTGATACCAAAAATTGTAATTTATTAATCTGTGCAGGGATAAGAGTTAAACACGGACAGGATCAGAACAAGATTGTGAAACCTCAAGTTTAACACAAACCTTATGGATTACTCCGTGTGACGTATATTGGAGTGTGGGCTGGTGGTTTGAGTGCGGAAGAGAGAGACGGACATGGTTAAAAAGGCTAAAGGCAATTTTTCAGAATGTAGGCCCTTGAAGTTGTTTACCATTGACATTTAGGTTTGAGCCCTTACGGTGATCCAACATACAGTATATTTTAGTCAAATATAAAACATCATGGATTATATTATATATTATATTTGAAAGACAGGACTTGCCCTTTAAGACTGTAAGTGTCCTTGGTAGACATCGGCGCGCGCACACACTCGCAGGAACACACGCTAATGCATAAATTGCCATTACGCGAGCTGCCGCCAGTGGCAGAAGCGCCCCCACCAAGATCACCTCAGCTGACAAAAGTTAATTTGCACTAATGATGTTTTACTCCTCTCATTACCTTAAATCATCTTCTTCTTTCCCCTCCCTCTTCCCTCCTTCCTCTGCGGCAAAAAAACACAGATGCAAATGGAAAAGTGCGAAACGTGCGAGCCAAAGCAGTCAGCACAACGTAACGGTTATTGTCCGGGTGAAGTTGATTGGACTCTTGCCTCTTAAATATTTAACACAGTCGTATAATTATCAAAGCTACTCGGGTTAATTTTTCGATGGAACACATGTACACTCGCAATAGTTTTTACTGTACAGCTGGATCCGTCGTTGTATTTATGTTATGGGCTTAAGTGGTGGACTTTGTAATTGCAAAAGAGTCCGAGCCTAACGAGTATGGAGTGTTTAATGCGCAAATGAGCTTTTCCAACTTTCCCTGTTGGAGCTTTATGCATGCACTAATCTAATGAACATTTTGTGGTGTGTCCAAATGCGCTTTGCGGTGTGCTGTTGTGCCTGGACTTTTTCTCTGTATCTGCAGTTCTGTCACCTGTAGGTCAGTCAGTGATTAGCCTATTGTGGCGTGTTATTGGTGATTTTAGTGATAACATGCAAACAATGGCTATCGACAATTACGTAACTATACCAAGACTAAGACTTTCTCCCCCCTTTCCTTCTGCACATTGCGTCGCCTCTCCAACACTTCCGCCCGATAGCTGCAGAAAACATGCCTAGACAAAGTTTCGCGCCGCCGACCCTTGACTCTCATCCACTTTGAAACCTGGCAGTCATTAGCAGCGACTGATGAGGGAAACCGTTTAGTCTGAAAACATTGCGGCTCGTCCAGAGAACGGCCCATTTTTACAATTGGTTTAATTAAGGGGGTTATGAATGTGTCGGAATTATCAACGTACATTTAGGCTTTTAGTGGAAAAGGACTGAGTTTCCGTCATATTTCATTGTTCATCCTTTTCAATAGAGATCAAAAACTGCAACCACTGCACAAGCGTTTGCGCTAATCACTGCTATGTTGGATATGCTTTTATGCTAACGTTGGTGGTAACTGCTAGGATCTTTCTTTGTAAAACTGAAACCTCCACAAAGCAGCATAGCCATAACGCTACTGCAATACACTTTAATTTGGACATCCTGTAATGATTGTCCAGTCATCTTGGTTCATGTCTGGCCTCTCTGAAGCCGGTCATGGACCACACTTGAAAATCTTTTGTCTTTGTTGTCTGCACCTATCAGCATCACCGGCACCCAGAGCATACGCCACGCGGCTTCACATGATACATAAGAGTTGCCATGTCACGTCCCCGCCATGTGACTGATGATCAGGAAGTATGAACGGTTGAGGGCCCAGGAACAAACCGCCGTGTTGGATCAAAGGTTCGTTTGACAGCCAGGTGACGACTTCCTGCCTGACACATGCATGGCTCAATCGGACAGCAGTGTGACGCATTGAACATGATCTGTGTGAGTTTGGCAAAGAGCAAAAGAGAAACTGAGGAGAAGAGAAGGCTGCAGCTCTGGAAATAGACATGTCCAATATCGGTCATGACATCTCTTCTGTCAGAATCAAGCCCACACTATGTTCTGATATAGATGCTACCATGGATAGCCTAGATACGGCATGTAACTGTCTTTATGGTGCCTCTGGTGATAAAAAAAAATAAAATCTTTAGGCACATAATTCTTAAGGCAGAAAAGTTTGGCACAGTTTTTTTCCTATGGTGGATTTTCATCTGGTTGCAATCTGCCATATGCTGTGACACAAAATGCATTGAGCAGAAAAATCAGTCTGGTAACCCTCTGCATAATGGCAGACATCGTCTTCTGTTCCACTTTCACCACACTAGCACTTATGTTTATTAACCCTCTTAAGGCCAATCCCAAGTGTGAAGACGGTGATGGTAGTGATTAAGGCTGCTACCACAGATTTACTGAGGACTGTGCCAATTTCACCATCGTGAGCTTGCCTCTAGGCTCTGACAATGGGCTAGGATGGCCATTCTCTTTGGTCCTCATGACAGGGTGCTGAACTCTGTAATATGGAATCCTAATATGGAGACTTTACACGTGTCAAAAATGGCTTAAAAGCTGGCCTCAAAGACTTGTCACAGGAGGCTTCTCCTCCTGTGACAACATGGAGGGAGGCATAATATTTTCAACCGATTTTTGTATAAATCTCTTTTATAGGTTTTCTTGATTGACAGGCTCTGGAGAACTATGAAGGCCCATTGTTTGTTTGTGGCTTCCTGCCTTTTAGCCCTTTTTAGGAACATGCGCCATCTTGATTTCCCTCACAATGTGGGACTATTCCTACCAATAGGGCCAAGTTACTGTAACCTTGCGCTGCAAGATGAATTGTCATGAGATCTGAATTTTCAGTCTCCCAACAAATCCATCTTGAAAGGCAGCAGCTGATAGGTGCGTCTCGTCACAGCCAGTGGTTCAGACCAATGACATGCTGCTGTGTAGCTTGGGGCGGGATATGTAGGTATGACGACAGTCAGCCCCGGCAAAAACAAACATGGCTATCTCGGAGGACTTCGTAGATGCTGCAATTGACTCTATGTTAGCTGAAATACCAACCATTTCTCGTTTAAAAAAAGAGCAAGTGGAAGCCCTTTGTGCGTTTGTAGATGGAAAAGATTTTTGTGCTTTTCCTCCCGACTAGATTTCCTGCTGGTGGTACGTCACGACTTGCTACTGTGATTGGCTAAAACCGCAAATAGGAAGGCGTGTACTAACTGGAGCCCAATCAGCTCAAAGTATTGTACTGATTGTCCCTCCTTTTCATGGACAGTTTGCATGGGAGACTTTCCAGATTGATAACGTATAGAACTCAATTTAGGGCGCTACACATACGTATCAATCTGGCTTCTGCCAGGTTAGGGCCGAGTGGCCTCTGTCTATGTCCTATCTATGACTCTGACTCTCTGCTGAATGTCTCTACCTGCTCTTTTCCCCCTTTCACATTGAAATACCTTGTCACTTCAAATGAATCTTTCAAACAAATGATGATTTAATGCACAATTCTTGACACTGACTCCTTGCATCGAACCACTTAGAAGTACAAAGTAAACTTGTTTTTTTGGTGCAAAAACTTTAATTTGCACAAACTAGTTCAGTTGAAAAAGCATTATGGACACACTTTGAGAACTAGCTCACACCTGTCAATACTGTTCAAATTACAGCTGGAATTAAGGAGGTGACAGGCGCACTCACTGGATCAAACCTGTAACTCATAAATAAAAAGGAGTGTCCCCAACCTGTCCTGCTTACTGCACATCTTCATGTAGCACCATGTCACCCCTGATGCCTTCGGGACAGTGTAGCCCAAACATAATAAAGGTAATTTACTGCTAAGGCAAATTCCATAGCTCTGGGCCTCCACCCCATGTTAAACAGCCTGCTGACCTTTAGCGTCTGATTTCATAAAGAGGGACACAATCCGATTAGGGCCCGGACAGGAAAGGTCAAACGCACTGGCAGTTGTGGCAGGGACATTACCGTTAGCTGGTAGAAGACTTACAACATGGATGTGTGTTTTGGGAGAGCATGTTAGTGGCATATAGATGTGTGTCCAGGTGACAGAGGTGGTGGGGGCAGCAGTGGCAGTTAGCCTCACTGGCCTCTGATGCCGTTAGTGGAAAGGGCAGCATATCGGACATGGTGTCTCCTCTGCTTTTATGTCCCAGTGACCATATAAACCCCTACACATGCCCAGTGGCATGGCACCAGCTTTACCTGATAACATCTTCATGCTGGTTTATAGAGAGTTCTGAGTGTCAGTTTCCTAAGTGGATAGCCTAGAAAGAAAGAAAGAAAGAAAGAAAGGTTGCATGGGTGTATAATACAGTATGTCAAAGTTTGACAATGATTCAATGACAATACTTGAAAGATTGATTGTGATAGGTAGTGTAAAAGATCTGTAGAAAAATCTAACTATAAATCTAGATGCCTTGGCTTCAATCAATATAATATAAATGGAGGTTGAAAGAATGGCGTCATTTGGAATGTCAGCATTTGAGAGGGGGCACTAATGCCAGCAAAAAAGTGGTGGTTGGAAATGTATCTTTTTCATTAACTTTTGTGCATTTTTTGTTTTGAGAGTAAATAGGTTGGTAAATATAGGTTGGTGTTAATGAGAGACTGTGGAATTAAGCATTTTGGGTGAGAGAGCACCTCATCCTCAGCGGCAAAACAAGCCAGTGCGAAGAGGAAAGACACGTTGAAAGTCGATGGGAAGAATCAATTATCGTGTGATGAGGGTGACAAAAACAGAACTAAGTTGTTCCTTGCTAGTCGTAGTCGCTGGTACTCACTTCTTTAGAAAGGCTTTGTTGAAGCCAGCAATAAGATTTTAATTTTAATATGCATTACCCCAGTACAATAAAGGCTTTTTAGAAAATGTAAAAAAATAATTGTAGTGTGGGAAGAGTGCCTTGGTTCTTTGTTTTTTGTTCTCTCTTAGGTTTCGCCAAACTCCAAAAGGCACCTTCCCAAGAAACTATTTTTGCAGTACTGACTTCCTGAGCATTTTGTGCCTAGTTTCTCTCACATTAGTGTAATGACAGGCTGCACTTGTGATATTCTGGCTCACCTTTTTAGTTTTCTGAATTTAATAGTTGTTACTTGAGGAGAAACAGAAAGATACAAGGCTCTAATGGGCAGAAGTTAAAAGCTTGGCTCTTGTCGAGCAGCAGAAGTTAAAAGCTTACATAGAGTTATCATAATAGGCCACACAGAGCATCGGCCAAGGCGTCGCTCAGAAGCTAATTTCCTGTGATGATGACGATGATCAGCTGGACAACATGCTCAGAAACAATTAGCCCTGGTCGTTGGAGTGGACACTCTCCTCAGTCAGGCGACGAGGCCAGGGCATAAATAGGTCCCCTTGTCAGCCATTGCCAAAGACAGCTAATGACTCTCATTAATATGCAAAATAGCAGCCATTTTTCTCTCCTTCTATGTGTCGCTCCTCATTTGGCGCACTTGGTCTGTCCAGTGCAAAGTGACCGACTCAAGAAAATTTCTAATTGCAAGTCAATTATGTCATTGAGGGAGTTTAGATGTTCATTTGTATGCAAATGTGAGAGCTGTTGAAACAGGAGGAAAAAGTGACATGAGACAACATGGAGGGCAGCGGCACTAGTGAACAGTGACCCAAAAAAGTGCCTGGAATATGAGATGATTTAGTCAACCGAACTGCAGGAAATCCCACCGCAGAACACTTCTACAACTTCTTTAAAGTTTCTTAGTTCTCAAAGTGGTTCAACATAACCTAGAGGAATTAACCATTGGATTTATCCACAAGAGGTGGCAGTAAGAGAAAGGCCTACTGTGGCTTACCATTCTATCTGTCTCAATATACTAAATTGTTTCTCATTTTCCATCGAACTGGCTCTGGTTCAGCAATCTGCAGACTCAAACTGAAGATCAGGGCAATGGAAAGAAAAGCATTGTAACACAAAGTACTTTACACATTAAAATCTCTTCACTTCCCAACCTGTCCACCCCCCAACCTATGTATGATTCCCACACATAAATACGTAGACAACAATCACCTACTGTATATAAACTCCCACTTGCACAGCACCACACACACACATGCTCTGGCTGTCTCTGTATGATAATAGTGAAAATTCAAGATAAATAATAATTAGTAAATAAGTATTCAGTTTACGATATGATCTTGATAGAAAAATGCAAAGCCAATTACTCACATGATTAAAGTATTACAATCCAAATACAGACTTGATGATGATTGTCCACTAAACTTCCTTCTCCTTATCTAACCCAGACCCCGTGGTGCATATCCGGGAGCTCATCTTTTTATGCAGATTCTGTCAGACTGATGTGTACCTGTGGTTAGGCAGAGTGGGCCAGTCCCAGTAAATGATTTGGAGATCCATCATGTCCCCGTGATCTCATCTGATTTCTCCGCTGTTGATTAGATGCTTATTGAAGCGAGGTGCAAAAACATCAATAAGAGTCATAAGGAGGAGTCGCATGGAAGGATGTAAATGTGGCGTAAAGATATGAAGATGGCTGATTCCCACCTGTTTCACACTTCAGATAAGTAATCAGAGATGTAGTACTTTCAAATGATCTTTTTTCTTCCTAAGGTCAAAGGTAGGTCAACGCCGGGAGGATTAGCAGGTGGGCTCATTGAGTGAACACAGCTAAACATAATATTACTCTTCTTAATTGGGGAAGACCTGGACTTGATCTTCCACTACGAGCCGAGAACTTGCCTCGGTCTAGTACTTATTGTTAGACAAAAAAAAAAAAAGTGACTTGACTACAACACTGCAAATAACACCCACAAGGTAACAAGTTATGCACATTTTGGATTACCATTGTGTGTCAGAGCTGAAGTATTGAAACATGAGTACCGATGCTTTCGATGCTGCCTGTATTCAATCAATCAATAAATCAATCAATCTTTGCTTATAAAGTGCTTTTCATGCAAAAATGTAATGCGCCTTACAACCCAGAACCAATCCCCTTCCCCCATTCGATCCCCCAGCACCCATGAAGTTCCACCCATGCACGCAACAAAGCACACCCCTCCATTTACCCAACAACCTCAACTCCCACAAGCACTCACCCACGCACCCACACCCACCCATCCAACCTCCTGACTCCCACAAGCACCCACACACACCAAGAATCATTCCCCTTCCTTCGTCATTCGGCTTTCGGCCTGGTCATGTCCATCGAAACATGAGTGGTCTGACCTGTTCTATGGAGAAAACAGGCCAGAACCTAATAGGAGGCGTTCTAGAGACTACACATATTAACGTAACGAGTGAGTTGCCATATAATACACAAACTTATGACGGCCCTGACGCACCTTGTGATTTTTTTTTTGTACAAACGTCTCAATGCACTGTACTGTATGTGAGAGTGCTCACTCGCTTCAGTGCTTCATCAATACAGCTCGAATATCCCAATGACATTGAGCAGTCATTACAGCCGCCATCAGCAGTTAATGAACGGATGGAGTCCAAGGCGTTTGCACTAAATTCATTATCCCTGTATTGGACTCAACAGCGCACGTTAATAATTGGTTTGTCACGCAGATATTTTAGATGATTAATTTGAGTATCGATTAAGTAAGGGAGCCAGCCCGAGTCGGCGTGTGTCTTTGGGAGTGTGTTCATTGGGGTGATATGAGGAAAAGTGCTCACACCAGCAGACAGCTTCAGGAAGTCAATGAAGACACCGAAGTGAAGTGGGCAGACTAAACCACTACCGACGAACTTAATCAAAGCTGCGGTTTGGGTCCAAAGTGATTTTTTTTTGAGGGGTGCTCCTTTTTCAGTCACCTTTGAATTTCTGGCATATATTTATTGCAGGTTTACATTTTTATTTCCTGTATAACTAGGGACAGAAGGCAAATGGGGACACCACCAAAGTCTTTTTTTGGTACTTTAAATAAGTTTCAAACTTATAAAACATATTAAAATCAAGAATATTTTTTTGTGTAATTTCCACCAGCTACAGCTTGTCAAAAGAGCCTGTAATTGCAACAAAGCCATATCCAGCCAAGTCACAAGTGCATAAGTCCAGTCAACTCTTTTCTGACTCTAAACAGAATAAGGAACACGTTTACTCAAGTACTACTAGACTTAAGTAGAGTTTTTGAGGCTCTGTACTTTTTTTGACAACTTATTACTTCTACTCCACTACATTTCTTAAAAAAAGCTTTTGTTACTTTTTACTTACGGAGTGCAGACAAGCTGGTCGAGTCATGTTTTTTTCTGACTTAACAGCATTATCATTCCCACTCCTGAACAGAAGGTCACTAATGGTTTATTCCTTTTTAAAGTAAATTAGTATTTACTAATTTTGTACACAGCAAAAACTGATCTCTTGATGAGTTAAATTTGCTCAAATTCAGAATATGTTTTCATATTTTGAGTTCTGTTGAAGTACAGAAATCTGCCAAATGGAACCAGATTTTATTTTATTTTTTACTTAAAATAAGAAAAAGCCTAAGATGTTGTTTATTATTATTATTATTTTAAGTGCAAATACTTATTTCATTGGTAGACAATTTTACTCAAATCAAGGTCAAATATACTTATTTTTTAGATTACTTTGTTGTTTTTCTGTTCTTTGTCATCTATATCTGCATGAGTTAAACCAGGGTGAAGTGAAGAGGAATAGACTAAAATACAAAATACAAGCATTGTATATTCACATTTTTCATGTTTTTGACTTAATTATTCACTGGGCAACTTTCACTTTCATTGGAGTAATATTTGACCAGTAGTATCTGCACTTTTAGGCCCTATACCTGATTTCCTTCCTAGTAGTAGAATGAAATTTGTTTTTTCATCATTTAGTATATTTTAAACTCAGACATTTGGGGCGATGGTGGCGCAGGTTGAAGAGCGGGACGTCCTATGATTGA
>OMNZ01004385.1:0-12077 GCA_900303255.1 Lesueurigobius sanzi | reverse complement strand
ATTTCAACACTTACACAAAATGACTTGTGTTTCTTCTTTATTCTTTGCCTAAATGTTTGGAGAGTGTGTTCAATGTTGTGTTCCAAAGACAGTATGCATATAAATAATTGTAGTACGTATCATGCATGTACAAATGTAGAAAATCCTTTGGTGAGCTAGAAAGGCCTGGCGAGCTACTGGTTGGAGATCCCTGCTGTACACTAATTGTGTGCAAAGCCTGCCAGTTCCTAGACGTGTGCTTCAGTAGGTAGAGAGGTGCCCGTGTCAGGTGCTCTTCAGGATCTAGAGCCAGGAGTCTATATTTGAAAAAAGGGAATGATCCGAGGCACTCTGAGGTTGCAAATAAAAGTCCTTTATTGAGCTGCTGACAATGACTAGTGTATACTTTGTTGGTAAACTCTCTTCAGAGTAATCTGTTATATGTTTACTTGTCCATTGTTGCAAAAAGTTATTTGTACATGATGTATTGTCTAAATATCAATGCATTTTTTTGAATATATATTTTTTTGTCTCACGTGGGCACCAGTCGTGACTGTCCCACATGACTGAGCTCTGCTTTTTAAGCACACCGGTGTGCACTTTACAATTAGCCCAGAAGAAGGTCGTGCGTGACCGAAACACGTCGGCTATAAGTCCCTCTTTGTTCAAATAAAGGACTTTTATTTGCAACCTCAGAGTGCCTCGGATCATTCTCTTTTTTTAAATATAGACTCCTGCCAGTTCCTAATTGGACTCTTCTTGAGCAGGTCTGTGTGTATAATCTAACACTGTAACACTTAAACCAGTGCATCCATCGAAGAAAATCTGCATGTCAACAGAAGGACAGTCACATTCACCTCTGGCACGAAATGCCACATTCATACTGTGTTTTTTCATCAACTGGTGCTATTTTTAGTTCAGATTATTCCATCACCCTTTAGCGGTGCTTCAGTAGGAGCAGAGAGCACAGGCTGGCATTTGTGACTTGTGATGTTACATACAAAGGAGGAAGAAAAGTAAAATGCTAAAGGCAATGTGGGTGATTTAGGGCAATGCACAAGCAATTAAAGTCATAGCTGTAGGCTGCTATATGTGCAATGTGCTTTAGGGAGAGCCGCTGAGCTGTGGCTGATATCTAATCTAATAAAGCACCTTTTTTACATTTTAAATGTGTAGCAGGAACAAGAGGACCTGCCTTCTCTGTCACGTCCATGAGTCAGTGGAACACACTGCCAACAGATTATACCATTTATACATTTAACACATCTGCATGTTTAACTAGGAAATGGCTGCACACTAACTTTATGATCAGTGAGTGAGTGATGGGGTGATACATTTATGTTGAAATTGAGACATGGTCATGTATCCATCTACGTTTAGAAACAGAAACTGTAACATCAGCCCGCCCAGGGACTACAGGTGGATTTTTGCTATAACCTGGTACAATACTGTATACTGTGTACGAAACTGTTCCTCAGTCGACTGGAACTGACCCGTAGATTCCGCAGTCTCCTCCCTGAAGGCATCACCCTGAAGAGACTGTGTGATGGGTGCGAGGGGTCCCTGGCGATTTTGATGGCTTTGCGGGTGAGACAAGGCATACAAAGAAAATGTAGGGCCAGGAATCGATTAAAAAAAATTACTAATAATCGCAAATCAACAGAATTTTGATTGTGATTAATCGGAATAAATCACAATTTAAAAAAATCCAGCGATTAATTGCAGTTAATCACTCTTTCCCTTCATGTAAAACATCAATCAATAAGGCTGTGGTTACTGTAGAAATGTTTATTTTTGTCATTGCTCTTTTTTGATTTTATTTTTCCACTAATATATGCTTTGATAAACATAAAAGGCTATAAATGTGACCTTCTATGTACAATCTGTGTTTATTCTCCTTATATTTGCATTTTTGAGGAAAAAAAACAAAACAAAAAATGTTGCCTCAAATGTTCCCCCATAGATATTGACACAAATGTTACTCCATACTTTTACCCTCCATGTTCTATCTATACACAAAACCAGTGACACAGTTTCAGGAGTTTTTTTTTTATCTCGTACCGTTTTGAATCCCTGGGTGATTGTGTAAAGTGCAAAGTCAGCAGCAATGGCAATAAAGACTGTTCTGATTGTGCAGGTGGTGGGTCCACAGGAAGACGGCCCACAACGCTCCTTCACCTCTGGGTGACGTAACCGGTCTCGAAGGTCCCTGTTCATAAGGGGCTTCTGTGTGCCATAGGAGACCCTACCAGGAGCATAATGTCCCAGACAACAGAGCTAGCTTCATTCAGGTGCTCAAACCCCTTCACCATGATAAGGTGGTTTATTTAATTGTATGAGATACATAATTGATGCAAACTTTATTCAACTAAAGAGCTATTTTGATGGTTTGTATCTTAACCTTTCTTTGATAATTGTGTATAAATATAATAATTATGTAAATGCTGCGTAGTAAGATATAACCCTAATTACATTTGGGAAATGACCTAAGGATATCCAAAAGCCAAACTATAGCGCACTCGTGATGTGAATAAAATGGGTGAAGAAAAAATAAAGGGAAGTGTCAGACTTGGCACAGCGGCGCGGCCTCTAATCTATCCTCAAAAGGGCACATATTAATAATATGGTTTACAAGGGCTGCAGCAGTAGATAATGCCGTGTCGTTTCAGGGCTTTGTTCATGCCACGTATACTCAATAAAAAACAGGAATCATTTTATGAGCATATTTATATATTATATAATACATTCGGGAGGTTCTGTTTCAACCAGCTACATATTACTGTGACTGGAGTGAGTCGTATTAAGGCCCCCCTGGCAGTGACACCAGATTTAATGTATACTTTATTGTTTCTGCATGAAATAACTGACTTGAACCAGCAATCTCCATGTGACTTAACTTCGGCTGCAAGAAGCCAATACATTATCAACTGCCTTTTGTTCTCCGGATTAAGTGTGAGAGCAGGGCTATTCTCTGCTGGATTACTCAGAGAACATCCCGCCATCAGCACCTTGTTATGTCCTATTCCTTCACTTCATTGTCTTGCAGTTTCATAAATGTAAGTCAAGCCTTTTATGTGCAGCGTTGGGGTTATGCTTCAGAGGATGAGGTCAGTGTAATCATGAATTCCATTGTGCTGTAATAAACGGCAGTGATGGCATCTACAGGTATAAGGGGTGATTTGCTACTGCACACTGAAAGAATCCATGCTGATCCAACTTCACAACACATTCCTCTGACGGGTTTTATATAATCTTTTTTTATATGTATTACATTTTCTTTTTCATACTGTATACAGCAGGGGTCGGGAACCTTTTTAGCTAAAAAAGTCACATATATTAACATTTATTTCCATGAGAGCCATACAATATATTTTTTTCTCTGAATACAACAAAGTAATGTGTGAATTTTTAAACAAGAGAGTAATAAGTCTCAGAATTGAATGTGAACTTGTTAAGGTTCACTTTGACTGCCACAGAGCAGCCTTTGGTATTTGGACTGTTTCTGGATAACTTTGTGTTTTTACATGTTGGAAAAAAAGATTTTTACCGTGATTGGACAATGCACACAACGAGAAGAATGGTTATGACCAACATTGGATTGTATGCATTTGGACCATAATACACACTGGATCTATAGCTGGATTACACACAATGTGGTTGTCTTCAGGAGAACCCTAAACAAGCCCACGCTGATTTTTTTTTTTTTATTATGAAATGTAACCCCTATTACTCATTGTGTTAAATGCCAGCTAAGATTCTGAGAGCCACATGCAGTCATCAAAAGAGCCACATCATAGGTTCCCTACCCCTGGTATACACTATATACTGTATATATGCAGCTCTGGAAAAAATTGAGAGACCACTTCAATTGTTTCTGAAATGAGCATCTCTACATGTTTAACAGCCATTCCAATTCTAGTGTCTGTTGAATTCCTACACAAGCGCAGTAGTTTGCAGTAGTTTGAATGGAACTAAAATGTTTATTTTACTCAAAATCATACCATATATATAAATATTCATATAAATACTAAAATCAGAAAAACTTTGCAGTGGTCTTGAATTTTTTCCAGAGCTGTATGTGTTTGTTTTCAGTCGGGGTGGGAACCTCTAGGTACCTCATGATTCAATACAATATGCGTTGCATGGCTCGCAGTTATGATAACCTCATGATTTGCTGATACTGCGATAATCAGTATTTCATTTTATTTTATTTTTTTTGTTCAATATATTTATTGGATTTTATATAATTTTCCCAAGTTACAAAAATTGTTGAAAAATTGCAAAAACAGAAATAAGACAATTCCCACCCACCCTCTCCCCTCAAGTAAATATATACACAAAAAAATAAAATACAAAATATGGAATAAGATAAACAAAATAATAATAATAATAATACTAATAATAATAATACAAATAACAACCATGTCAGTTATGAATAGTATGGCAGTAAAAAATAAAAGATGTTCACAGGTATGGAACAGTGGTTCTCAGCTGGTATGGTATGGGGACAAGTGTTCAAATATTCAAAGATGTAACAAGATTACTTTCAGGAAGAGTATCAGTAGTTGGCTACAGAGAAAATAAAATTCCCAGAGGAAGGCTCACGACTGACCGGAAAAGTCGTGCCATGACCCATTCCTGGGTCCCGACCCACCAATTAAGAATCACTGTTGTAGAGGGTAATCACAGCCAGTGGTTATTTTTGCGTTCACACTCACAGTATTTCATTTTATTTGACCTTTATTTTTCCAGGTAAAAACTTCTTAAAGTCTCTTTTAGAAGAGTGACCTGGTTATGAGGCAGCAGCACAATAGGATCCATCACACTTTACAGAGCAAAGACAAGACAAATACAGATACAATGTCACTAGCAAGGACCACAACCTCAGACATGAATGATGCTCAAAGTATGTATTAGGAAAAGACGAAGCGAGGCATAAGACATGAGTAGCATATTTGGGCTTCAGATCTCGGGACTCCGGACTCTCGGGCCTGAATCCCCCCGATGCCTGAAAAAGAGAATGAGATGAGATTAATGAGGGAGGGGAGGGAGGGGCACTGAGACGAGAGGACGAGGTGAGTGGATGGGCTGCTTTAATAGGAGCGAGACCAGAAGGGGCGTAGAGGTGTGGCCCTGCTCCTGAACTTTACATAACGTCCTTATCTTCATTTAGATGAAACATCTTCAGCCACCACGGCTTTGGACCAATCCCATCAACTTAAATTTAAAAGAGTTTGAGGAGACCAACTCTGGAATGCTCATTTTGCAGCTGATTCCAAGCCAATGGAGCACAAAACTGAAAAGGCCTTTTCCCCATCTCAGTCCTCACTCTGGGAACTGACAGGAGGAATCGATCCTGTGAACGAAGGCTGTAAATGGAGTCTTGTTTGAGAGTGACATGAGACTATAAATAAGAAATAAACCAAGTAATGTTTTGTAAATAAACATGTGCCAATGAATAAACAGCGTGAAGAGAGACACGGCCACACAACAAGTGAATAAAGAAGATAGTGATGACGAGTGATTTGAAGTTAAAAATGGATCTGAGTGCTCCGTAGTAAACTGCAGTGACTGCAGTGCCTGAGTACATTCATGGAATGTTGCAGCAACAAGTTGTTTATTGGCCTTAAAAGATAAACAATACAAACAATGATGAAACATGAATCTTTTTCAACATTTTTACTTTATAAACTATCCATATTTGTTCATAATTTCTATTTGTTTTATAGTTGTTTTCATATGTATTGTTCATTTTATTTCTTAAATAAATGGTAAATGGTCACATTTACTGTATATAGCGCTTTTCTATCTGCTTTAGGCACTCAAAGCGCTTTACATCAAGGAACCACTCACCCATTCACACTCTCATTCATACACCAATGTACGCAGACACTGGAGGCAAGGTGGGTGAAGTGTCTTACCCAAGGACGCAACGACAATGTACAACTGCGGGGATCGAACCGCTAACCCTCTGATTACAAGACGACCTGCTCTACTACTTGTGCCACTGTCGCAAACAGTGACAGATCACTAGCCTGGCAAGCCAGACTATAGCATGAATTGTACAGTCTGGGGTCGCACCATTGGGAAAGATGAAGGTTGTGGGTGGATCCAACAGCTGTTGTTCAAACCGTTTCTGCCGTGGTAGGTCAACGCTATGACCAATCAGAGCAACGGAGGATCTTCCTTGTTTTGCTATCTCCACCGTTGTGCAGCCGTGTCGTCATCCCGCTAAGCCCGCCTCAACGATTAAAAAAAAAAAAAAAAAACAACACAGACAGAGCGTTGTGATTAGAGGCCAGATTCCTTTTAGGACTTTACTAGGCTAACAGATCACTGCATTTACATTTAAATACACAACCTACCTGTTTCCAAAAGGAAGAAATTAACCACAGGTTAATCTTATTTATAATTATAAACATTATCAATAAAATTTATTTATTTGTGTGACAGTGTTTGGTCCAAGTTCTTAAAATGTTGGTGCTGCCCTCTACTGTCCTGACTGTATTATTGACCATCACTGGCCTCTACTTACTGTGAAAGCCTCATTAATATTCATGGTGTTGTTAATTAATATGCATGAGTATAGATATCAGCATCAAAAGAAACGGTATCGTATCGAGCCACAAAATATCGCAATATATTGTAAAATGGATATATTGCCCCACCCCTGTTGATCAGCCTGGTTGATCCCAGACTAGTCTTTGAGTATAAACTCAGTGGTACTGGACTTGTTTTTTCTTCTTTATCTTTCAAGGAGAAATACTATTGTAGCAAAACTGATCATCAAAACTAACCTCTTGCAGACCCCCCTTGATAATAATATCTTTTGGAAAAAAAAAACATGAAACATTGAACCTGTCTGCTTGGTCTAATGTGTGCAACAGGTTCTGCTCCAGTCTAGAAAACAATTCAACACAATCACATGGAAAAAATGCAATTTATGTATCGACTCAATCATATTGTGTTGAACTCGTGACATCTGTGGCTATGGCTCTCACATGCACCACTGAGATTATTGTTATGCTATTTGAGCAGCCAATGAGCTATGAGTCAGGCACAAGGTTTAATTGCTTCAACATTGTCATTTAGACTTATAATGCCCATAAAGCTTTATCCATCGATGACTCATTGGAGCTCAGTCCATTTGCTTCTATACACTACACAAGCACTTAAACAAGTAGTGACTCAGAACAAGTTGATATTTATGGTTTCTGTTCTCCAGCTCCATTTAATGTCATCCATTTCTGACTTAATTAGCCATACTTCAAACCAGATGTCTCCGGCAAGATTTAAGCTGTAAATTATTGTTTTTATGCTTCTCAGAAAGATTGAAACTCAAGGAATAAACAGGAATAGGATTTTTTTTTTTTAAGCCACAATTATCAAACTCAGAATCTCTTTTCTGTGCTTTTGTGTAGGTTCTCAGTCGTACAGGAGTTGTCCATCGTAGGCAAAAATTCTTCAGTCTTCATCTGTACTCTGTAGTTGAAATGTAGTACACCTACATTTCAACTACAGAGTACAGATGAAGACTGAAGAATTTTTGCCTACGTCTTTTCTGTGCTGTCCTGAACCTATTGTATATGTTTTAAAAAGGCTCTGTACCCAAACCTGGAACGTTTTTGCTGTAAGGCACCCGACCGCGCCGCCCTACAGCTGATTTATCATCTTCATCTTGAAATATGGCAATTTATGTGTAAGAATGGCTCATGTGTGTGTGTGTGTGCCCTTCTTTGGACACTTTTAATCATGGACTCAGACCTTAACGTAAAGAGCCATTATAAATCAATAACATCAGTATTTATTACCAGATAAAGACATTTGCAAAACCAAAGGAATAGTGTCCAAATCAGACTAATTCATCAGTTTGTCTCCAGCAGATTAGATTTCCATGTAAAGGCCTCCTTAATGGCCTCTTTAAATGAGCTATACAGCTACAGAACATACAGAACACTGCCCGAGCACAGACTAGAACCGGAAAATCCAACCATATTAGTCCAGTGCTCAGGTCTGTGCACTGTCGCTCAGCTTGTTGACAAGTCTCTGCTAGACCATGAAGAAACTTGTCAACAAGCTAGAGTCTAACCCTAACGTACATCTCTGAACTATCTCAGCTCTGAGGACCTCAGGGAGTGGTCTCCAGTTTGTCCCAGAGTCAGGACTAAACATGGTGATGCTGTGTTTCAGTTTTATGCAGCTAAAATAATCAATATTTATTTGTAGAGCGCCTTTTACACGCACAGTGAGTCTCAAGGCGCTGAACATAGTAAAAACACATCACATTGGGGTTTTTCCTCGCCGCAGAGGAAGGTCTAAGGATGGGGGATACTCTAAGCTTGTTACTCTAAGTGATTTACTTATTCACGGGACATTACATCTGGTCGAGACATTTCATTCGTGTGTGACATTTCATTCGTGTGTGACTTATTTTTGATCATTCTTGATGTCTGATATTGATTTGTTTTTGTCCATACCGACCTTTGAGATGACTTCTGTTGTGATATTGGGCGTTACAAAAATAAATTGATTGATTGATTGATTGATACAAGAGTTTAAATAGGAAATAAAAATGAGACAATAAAAAAATTAAAAATGTTCGCAAATTACAGTAGAGATGCAATAAAAATATAACATTGTTAGCCAAATGCACGGTCGTATAAGAAAGTTTTTAGTTTAGTTTTAAAGTTTGAGCGACTTTCAGCATTTCTAACATGAGCGGGAAGGGAATCTGCAACAGTCTGACAGAAGATGTCAGACCATCCTCCACTCTTTCGAACGAGAATACACCTGAATACATCAGAAACAACCTATATCCTGTATTTATCTGGGCGGCACGTTCGCTGAGCGGTTGAGATGGTCCTGGGTTCGATTCCTGGGCCGGGCAGGGCCTTTGTTTGCGCATGTTCTCCCCATGTCTGCGCCAGTTTCCTCCAAAACATACTGGTCAGGCTGATCCACAGTGGCACTGAGTTGCCAGGACATCCGTCTGATCTGTGAAATTTTGTTGTACAAGTGTATAATGACACAAAAACGTGCTTTACTTTGCTTTGCTTTATTTTATCTACAAGCTGTCATATTATATGTGGCGCATATTGAGTTTTAGTGTGGTCTAGACTTCCGCCACCGCCCAGAAGTCCACTTTAACCACTCATGGTTATAGCTTTTAAAATATCTGCCTCGTGGTTTGGCTGGTGTTGTTTGGATGCAGCTTATGCTGCGTTCCATTTACCTCGGAAGTTGGAAATCGTAGCTCGGAATGACGTCACATCCCAGTTGAGGACGTTCCAGTTACAAAGTCGGAGTTTGTCACCAATGAATGAGGGCTATTGTTTTTAGCATTTGTTAGCACAGCGTCTGTTGTAGTTTGCACATAACACATGTACAATGCAAATTTCACTACAACAGGATTTTCACATATATTTGATTTGAGTCATCGTACAATGTTTGTGGCTCATGTAGTGGCGCAAAAATAGTCTGTAGTGCTGTAAATTGACATTTCAAGAGCTTCTACTGACGGTTCATGCTGGCGGCGGCCATGTTGGAAATTCAACTCGGGGCTTGGGAGAATCGTCCGACTTTCCCAGTGGGAAATACGACTTCGGGGGGCGTTCCAGTTAGACTTCCCACTTGGAAATCGGAAATCCCGACTTCCGAGGACAAATGGAACGCAGCATAAAACCTTCCCTAGCATTCTAACTCAGCCACATACCAACACATACTATACTTGACTCACACTCAGCAATAAATTATGTTTTGTTTTTTTTTGTCTGTGGCCAAACTAAACTTTATACTACTATAAGGGCTACTTAAACTCAGCATTTTGCAGCAAACACAACATCTTCCCAAAATTATGTCAATAGTCTTGCATTTGTTTCCAAGTTGATATTCAGTGTGTGGCAAATGAATCACAGGAATGTACAGCGCCAGTTTGCCTGGAGATATAATACAAAAGCTTCAGTGGGAACATTGTGACGGGCCTGAAAAGCGTCTCCTTAATTTGGATGATTTATGTCAGTGCAGTAAAGAGCTGCAGGTCTGGAGCTGGAGGGAGGCTGACAGTGTAAAACAGCACAGGAGCCTTTTTATTGGGAGGGCAACAACCTAGTCCCAGAGGGAGGCATCCAGGTTTATTTAGCCCACTTTAGTTTATAAACAGGCTCTTACAGTATTTGCAGAGTGTATTGGAAACTGCTTCTCTGGAGGTTGCCGTTTTCCTGCTTTGCTGGTTAAACTCTGGGTTTCTTCTCTGCAAAGGAAGTCATCATTCTGTTTGAAAAAGGCTGCACAATGAATCATTCAATTGGTTAAAAGGAATCCCTGATGAGTACTTTATGTTTATGTACTCTTAAGTTCAAATTCAAAGAAGCCTCGTAATTTTTGGGGATTTAGCATTACTATGATGTAAGTATGAAACAGAAGCACTGGCCTTCGCTCCCGTTCCTTTGATTATAAGTAAGAGAGGTTATGAAAGGGTTGGGGCAGAAAGGATAGAAGTCAATCGAAGGTCTGTACATAGGCTGTAATACTCACCACCATTGGTTCATTATTTTTATTAGCAGTAAGGATACATGTAATGTCTGAATAATTTATAAATCCTGGAGGTACACCACACTATACGGCTATAGAGTATCTGCAGTTAAGAAGAGACACTGAAATACAGTTTTACATACTCTTTTAATCTTTTGGCCATGGTTGTGTCCTTGGTCAAGACACTTCACACAATGCCTATGTCTGAGTGGTTGGTGGTGGTCGGAGGGACCGTTGGTGCAGATGTGAGCAGCCTCACTTCTGTCAGTCTACCCCAGGAGCAACTGAGGCTACAAATGTAGCTTACCACCATCAGCATGGAGTGAATGAACCCCCTCCCTTTCATGTGTGAAGCTCTTTGGGTGTGACTTGTGTCACATGAAAAGCGCTATACAAATAAGATTCTCGTCCCCTTCAAAAACTGCCAGGAAAATTGTTCAGGAGCAAAGATAAACTCACTTCATCTGAAATTCTCTGACAAAATTGGACTCTTTGTTTCAAGATGCACAATATGTAAACTTTCCCTTGATCACATTTGGCTGGTGTAAACAAATTTATTTTGACAATAAATGGCTTCACGCAACCACTAACTAAGTGAAACAAAGGTTTTTGTGTGATTCATATTCTATGAAGTTTATATATATATCCTGACATTCTGCTAGGGTATGTAAACGTTTGAGCACAACTGTAAATATGAGGGGGGGAAATGTATCACAAGTTTTCTTTCATTTAAAGTTTTCAAAATAACACATTTAATGTATAAAAAAATTGGCAAAATTGCCTACATTTTCCAATGACCAAGTATGAATAATGGATCGAGCCAGGTTTAAATGTATTGTTCTATTTAGTTGATATATTAGTTACAAATATTTTCTAAGAGGATATTTTGATTACTTGTTTTTTGGAGCCTGTGTAGGTTCTCAGTCGTACAGGAGTTGTCCATCGTAGGCAAAAATTCTTCAGTCTTCTACCTTTAGTTCCAAGAGAGGAGGGACGAAAGCCCCGTTCAGACCAAAGACGCGTTATCGCTCATGACGCTCATCCTTGAACGCGCGAATCTGCCAAAGACGCCGCTTATAGACGCACATTGACGCAGCTACAGCTTTAACTCTGGCCCCTATGACATTGATATAGTGTGAGCACCGCTGACGTCATCATCTTCAGTGGCGCTCACAGTAAGCATCCGCCTGGCACTCCAGACGCCCGGGTTCAATCCCCACAGGTTACCATGTTTATATTCTTTTCACTTTTCAGTATTATACTTCAAAATATAATACTGTTGTCCCAACACAAGTCTCACTGACAAAACTATTTATTTTTGTCAGTCCCCATGTTCAGGGGTAAATCCGTATGATTTGTGTCTATATAGTGTGTTGGAAAAAGAGGTGTGCAGAGGGGTGGATTCGAACTAGCGGCCTCTCGCACCAAAAACGGGAACTCTACCTAAGCAGGTTGTACTCTGTCAGGCCGCAGACTTATATATATGAAGCATGGGCCTGAGAGCTAAAGGCGTGAACATACAGGACAGAACTATCGTGATTTGCAGGTTGTATTTAATGAATTATTTT
>OMNZ01004356.1:2115-27308 GCA_900303255.1 Lesueurigobius sanzi | reverse complement strand
ACATAATTGGACTCTCTGAAAAAATGTATGTTTGTTTCAAGATGCACAATATGTAAACTTTTGATCAGGGACATTTGGCTAGTTTCTAGTTGAAAAGTGTAAACAAACAGGTTTTTTGACAATAAATGGCTTTACACAACTAACCATGAGTGAAATAAAGGTTTTTGTATTATCATTCATATTCTATGAAGTGCATAAGTTTACAAACCCTGACATTCTGCCTGACTGTAAATAGTAAAAGTAGTTGGTGAAAAGTAGATGTGATGATTTGAGCATGAAATAGCACTGAATAAAAACATTGTGATCCTTCAAAATTGGGAAATATTCCAGGGCCATATATTGTTCTATCACCAGTGAAATTTCTACATCATTTTATTACATTCTTACACTTTGAAGAATGTATATTGAGTGCACCTAGTATACTGCATTTTGTTTCTTGTTCTTAGTGTGTGTTTGATCCATTTTGGAATGCTGTATTCCCTTCTGCAAACAAATTTACCTGCAGGATAAAGAAACCTACAAATTTGAGAAGTATTTTGTGTTATGATGACACTTCCTGTTTTTGTCTTTTTGTTTGTATGAAAAAAGGAAGTACAAAACATTTGACCAATCTCACACGCTAGCTATGTGCTCTGACCTGCCAATAGTGGTAGCATCAGTCTTGTATTGTCTGAAGCTATTGACTCCTTTGACTGTGGCTGCTTCGATGTGGTAGCGCAGGAACAGGCCGTGATCACCCCAGGGTCGACCGCTGGCCTGCTTCATCACCATCAGCATCATTGTCTGGACGGCATGACTGTAGCCCGAAACACTGTCCCAATCATTTCTCTGCAGCTATGGACACACAGAGGACATTGTTATTCGTTTTTTTTTTTCCAGTATATTCAGGTGTTTATTATTATTAAAAGATGTCTCAAAACATCTAAACCCACAGTAAAAGCGAATCCATATTTTTTTTTTACCTTTCCTTGTATAGTACAAAGGACTCCGATCTTCTGGCAAAAGGCATAAAAGAGGTTTGCCAAATCCAGATTGGGAAGCTGCCCATTTAGTCCTTCTAATACGAGGTCTAAACTGGTTATGACATCAGTGCTCAGCTCCAGAGACAGAGCGGCTTGGATCGAGCCGCCGCGACCCTGCAGCGGGGACCAGTCCATGCCTAAAAGAAGCAGATCAGTGAAGTAAGTAAAATATGAATGCACTTCAGAGTGAGTCTCATATATATGAGAAGTATTTATGAAAGTTTACCTGTTGTGTTGGTGTGGTGGTAGCCCTCCAGCCAAGCCTGCATGCCAATCAGATCGTGCTCGTTCACCAGGAAGATGATGTCTTTGGCCCAATAAATCTGATCTGTTATTGATGTAAGTAATCAAGAGCAATGAGATCTAAGTCTATATGAAACTGAAAATTTATTTAATTTAGAGGTTTAAGTGTCATTTCTTTTTACAGGAGGTTGATAACACATAAATCAATAAGAAAATAATAAGAAAAACATTATGTACACAAAAAAATGCTAATGTGGTTAGTTTTTGCTACAACAGCAGCCTCTGGTGGTGGATTCTTTAAGGAAAACAACATGTGTTGAGCTCATTTAGAACCAGTAAAACAATATTTAAAACCATAATGTTGGCTCAAAACAAATACAATATTGTGAGACAGATAAAACCAAATATCATTATTACACATACTTTATAGGCTGTAATATATTTCGTTACATGTTGCCATGTGCGCAGTGAGGATCAATAATTCAGCTGGGATGTTTCGACCAAGACTTACTTCGAAAGTATTGTGCTAGACCCAGCAGCAGCCCCACAGCCTGGTTGTTATCATCGCCTGAGCTGCACGGAGCGCTCAGCACCAAGGCTTCAGTCCGAGGAGCTCTAGGGGCTCTGAGAATCCCGTACACATTTGTGCCTTTCACCATCTAATAAAATGGTAATTGTACATTTTTAGGATAACTTGTGCAGGCCTCTTTTGGAGAAAAAGGGAAGGCATAAAATGTGTGACTTCACCACATAATAAATAATGCATACATTATTCAAATATAAATGAGAGATAGGAATGAACCATGTATAACAACAATCGTATTGCACATTACAGTAGTACCGAAGTAGCAACAATACTTTTACAGAAATTATTTTAGTACCATGTCTATATCAATATTTCAAAATAATACAAAATAACGGTCAGCTTAACTCACAAATCTCTCTTTGTTTTCATCAGGGAAAGGCAGTGTGCGAGAGAATCTCTGTGTGAAAACCTCCAGCCCTCGAGCCTGCATAGTCTTGACCAGCCAATCTACTGGCATCCCACTAAACACAAAACCACATCTGAGTAAATCTGATCTGAATCAGCAATAATGTGACATTCCACACTAAAAACATTAATACAATTCATATACATTTTGGTATGGCCTACTTGTAACTAGATTTGATTAGATTAAATTAGGATAGATAGATAGATAGATAGATAGATAGATAGATAGATAGATAGATAGATAGATAGATACACATAGAGGAGAAAGCAAAGAGAACAGAGAATGACTAATTTAACATAGTGACACCCTTTAACAGGCTGTGCAAAGAGAAAAATAAAAGTATGAGAGAATTTTGCACTCTCTTGAGCCTAGCCAATTCAAAAAGGACACAATGAGTCTAGGTTTGCTTTCTGAATGTTTAACCCAGAGTTACTTGACTTACCCTGCTTTCCTCTTGTGAGCTGCAAACTCCCTGCCTGTGGCCAGAGCTCTCTCTCCAGCAGGAAAGCGCTCCTCTACCATGGTGGAGCCCATGGCATTCTCTGACATGTATGTCCGCAGAGTGAAAGGCTCAAAGGCAAGACCCATGAACCAAGCCACACCCGCCATGTAGCAAACCACACTAAGAAGGAAAGAGCATGTAAACTAATATTGATCAGAGTGAGAAGTTACTGCATACTGTAATTTCTATGGACCTACCAAATAGGAGCATTGAGGCGAGTGAGCAGATTAATCAAAGCTCTTCTTCTGTTTGGGTCAGACAAGAGACCCATGTTGTAACCTAGTACTGAAAACAAAAGCAAGGCGATCAGGAAAGAGCACTGATATTTACACAAGTCACTGAATATTTTGTTGTCCAAATGTTATTATATAGTATGCACTGAGCCAGGGTTTAATCCTGTGGCTTTACACATTGTAATTGCCATTGTGCCATCATTCATTCATAATGGTTAGCCTCTGCTGTTATAGTGCACATGTATTTGCAAAAGTGAGTATTTAAATCGTCAATTGAGTCATTTTGATAAATGTATATATAACATACCTATTCACACCTTACAGAGGATGACATCCACCGACAAAAGGTGGACAATTGCTCCAAAACTCAGATGCTGCTAAATGTTAGGCGCTACAACTTCCTTGTTTCGGGGGGGACATAAAACCCAACGGACACACTTCCGGTCAAAACAAAAGGCTTTTCTATCTTCTTCACGGTCACCGTTTTCAACTACGTTGGTGCATGATAGAAAAATAAAACCCGTTTATTGCTGATTATTTCTTTTAATGCTCTACTCTTCGTGCCAGCATTTAACATATCATTTTTTTATAGACGGAATCATTTTTTTTGTTTAGTACACAAGAAACATGCATGTAAACATGCCACATCGGATTATAGCAATGGACTAATAAGTAATATGTCTTGCCAAAGGACACAATAACACAATAGTGTGCTGGTGGTCAACTTTTGGATTGCGCGGACCATGCCCCTGATGCCTATAATTCATTAAAAAGATACGTTAAATCTTTAAATCCACATGAAGTAACATTTTATTTGAAAAAGAAGTACTTTATCATATAAAAAATGCAGTATATAACAACTAGAGGGAATGCACAGGATTGCTTCTTTTTTTTTACTAATTATTTTGTGTCCAGTTAATGTCCGTGTTATCGTGACATCTCAGCACATGTAGCTCCATCACTCTTTATTGAGCACTGAGGCCTCTTGCAGATGTTGTCGCACAACCTCATCCAGTACTTTGCTCACACCTTTACAAGCAGTCATTGCAGCCTCAATCATAGTTTCCAGGTGATCTTGATGTAGTCTGGCATCCATCTGAAGCAAAGCGATCTGTCCACCACGGGGCAGCAGTGCTAAAGCCAGTGAGCTGACCCCTCCGCTTTCTTCTGTGTAACACAGGTCAGCGAGCGGTGTCTCATCTACAAAGCCAACAGTGCAGGCACAAACATAATCCCGCATTGGAATACCAGCATCAATCACTGCCAAAGTAGCAGCATTTACACACACACTGTAGTTTCCTCCATCTGTCTGCAGGATCTGAAACGAGGACATAAAGACATAAATTGTGTTGTCCATGCATTGTAGTGTGTCATTTTGTTCAAAATTACTAAATGATTAATTGGGCCAGTTCTATCTGCTAATCTAACACACTACAGAAAAAAACTCAAAAATAATATAATAAGATAGTTTATATGCATAAAAATGCTTGTATATGAACGATTACTCCAGTATTTTACCTTTTCAAACCTCCATTAGTTTATAATGGAAAAAAAACCTGCTGCTAATCCCATAATGCTTTGCAATATGACATCACAAGCCTGAACTCTTTTATGTTGCCTAAACATAATTGTGCTTGAGTTTTACTCATATTAACCTTGACATAGATGTCTATCTGGGAGCGTGGGTAGAGCTGGGTCAGGATTGCTGCTTCAAAAGTCTGTTTTAGATGGAGGCTCATTTCTGTAGACTTCTTGTCTCCATGGGGTCTCCTCTTTCTTTCTGCTGTGCTGAATGTTGCCATGCTGTACTGACAATTGATAACAGCACGATCATGAAGAGTGCGACTCCTTGATCCTCTCATCTGGAATAAAAGATATATGAATAAATGGTATGCACAGATTACATTAATTGAATGTTTAGGAGATTAAATTAATAATTCACAAATGTTTAATTAATGAATAATTTTAATTTATCAAAATTACCAAATGTAATTAACTATATTATATAATATACCAAGTCTATTTTTATTTTATTTTTGCGATATAAGCGGTCTATTGCAGTTTTATGACTAAATAAATGTACGTAAAGTGACATCCATTATCATCTGTAGTACAGCAGTAGCTTATGCGGCTAGCCTAGCTTGATGCTACTTACTTCGTGTGGACCGTAAACAACAGCCAGGGCTTTGGTGTTGCCCTGCTCTATATAAGCAGAGCCGTCCGCCTGAGCGAACACTCCCATGCGGGCCTGCACCTTCCGCAGCTCGTTGGCTTTTCTTCCATCCAAACGGTACCCCTGGTCCGAAAGAAGCTCTAGACCCGCCATGTTTCCAAACTTCCCACGTGGGTTTCAAAACTACATTACCCAGAGGTCACTTCGTCACAACAGGAGGTCGACGTCCCATCTCTTTACTTTCAGAAAACATATTTATGATATTTATTTCAAATATTAATTGTTTTTACAGTGGCTATGTGGACTCAATTTAGGGACTTTTTCCCACCAAACAATGTAATCAGTTTAAACACATCAGCACTTTTAAAAATAAAATTTATTTGCATCTCTAATGTGTATAAATAAAAACATATGAAACAATGCGTATACGTATAATGTAATGAGCTTAACAATGACAGGGTTACATGTGATACAAAGGAGCAGTCTTCATTTTATTCAGCCAGTGTCTGTACGGAAAAGTGTAGATAAAAATCAAGCCTTCAAATACCTAAAGGTTGCAAAACGACATTCTTTTAAATGGGAACCTTATAAATATGTTCTTTCCTATTTGTTAAAATTGTTATAACATCTTTAATTTCAATATAGTATAAACTCTTACTTTTTTATATTTCTCCATCAATCCTGAGGCACACTGCCAAAACATTTGCTTTAGCCTATATTTTATAGTCCAATATAAGGATTTCATTCTGTTTCATTTAAGTCAATGTTGTACCAGGTGTGACAAAGGTCTCCAGAAGCAAACCTGAAATACTGGACAAATAGGACATTAAAATAGGTCTGCACTGTATCAATTGAGGCCATCATTATGACCGACATGTACAATAATATTCATATCATAAAATATGATAATACAAAGGGGAGGGAGTCCTTTCCATTCGCTACACCGCTTGTGGTTGATGTGGCATAGGCTGCTCGCCTTTTGAGGGTCATCAACCAAACCTTCAGCTAAGCATCTTATCATTTCTCCAAAAAATAAAAAATAAATGTATAAAATCAAAATTCAAATTAGTTAGCGATATTAGAAAACTAGACTTTCTAATGGAGGAATTTATCAGTTCAATGATACTAAATATTATTATGCTTTCCAGATACTGTGCAGCCCTACCATATAAGGTTAGTCACAGCAACAACAAAAAAGATTCAAACATGAATATTTTTAACTATAACAGACCCAAAAGGATCAAAGAAAATATACTTCATGTGTGTCATTGCTAATGTAACAGAATTTTGTCATTGACTATAATGGCTTGCTGTGCTTAGGTCAGACTCCGACGTTTCTGTAAATCTGACTGGGCTCTCTAAGGCAAAAGCAAAGAAAGGAACAAAACCTCTCTTCTGGTGTCTTCCAATGATCTAGATTTGGTCATGATCTCAAAAAACACTGAATGTGTTTAATAATGTTTTACACAACTGACATGATATGCACATAGGACAATACTAGCTCTGAAAGCTGGCCAATGTAACAGACTGTCCAACATAGAGGGAACACCCCACGAGCCACAAACCCGCCTCTCAGACCACCGCACCACTTCAGGTACTGTGCATGGCCTTTGTCTCAAGTTTTCCTCACACCGAAAAAAATCTCACATTTCAAAAGGGGAATACAACATCCAAGACTAACTGCTTGAAAGTAAAAAAAACAGTGAGGGTATAAAAGTAAAAGCGGTGTGTCTGCCTTTTAGAGCAGGTGCACGTGACAGTGAGAGATTCGGCACCGGAGGATCAAGTTGAGCCATATGGAATGAAGGGGCTATGACGTAGATCTGAAAAGAAAAAAAATCAATGGTCTCTGCTCCATCCGAAAGTCTTTTAGAAGAGTGCAAAGATCCCCTTATTTCCCTGATGTATCCACGGTAACACATCTTAAAACTCTGCGAACTCCTTTGCACATTTTTCTGTAACAGAAACTCGGATCTCCTCCTCTTCGTAGTCGTCGAAGTTGCTGGTGTCCCCGGGACCTCTGCACTTTGGTATGAATGGGGCTTCCACCTAAAGAAGACCGGGTAAAAAGATAGTTAGTAAGTTAGTATAGACAACTACCATAAAACTAGGTTCACGTGGCACGACCTGGTTATTTCCTAAAACAGAATGAGGCCATTTTATATTTGATCATTGGTTCACCACAATAAAGGTTAAATCAGGCCTGATCTAGGAACTAAATAGTGGTTCTCAATAGAGCTGCACAATATATCACGAAAAATATTGGCTCTCAATTAGCTGATGCAATATCTGTATCACAAGAAACCACAATACAGTATGTTGCAAAACCACTTAAATCTTCAAAAAATTATTTTTGCAAACTCAGCCCAAAACAAAAGCTTGCAAATGTGCAAAAGGTCAGTTTGAGTTAGAATTTTCCTAATTTAGTTCCATTTTAGCCTTGTTTGGGTCCTAATTTAATGTTTTTTGTATACCAATTGTGGCCAAACAAATATCTTGCAATTTGTGTTTGTTGAAACGATTTTGTAAAATATTGCTATTATATTCCATATCAAAAGTTTTTTCAATATTGTGCAGCCCTAGTTCTAATACAGTTCAGTACCTCATAAAATATTTGACCTCCAGGCCTAGATAAAAATTGAATTAGGACTAAACTGGATCTAAAACAGACATGAGAAGGTGTGAAACCACCTCCGTTACAACTCTCCCCACTAGCGGGGTGGGTTGAGACACATGCTGGGGAGAGTTGTAACAGTGTCTGCAAAGGAGCAAAAACAGAGGCCACACCATAGAATCATCTTCAAAACTGTTCTATTGTAATAAATAACAGCAATCCATAACGATTTCTGTTTTTGTGAGGTCAACTACATCTCAAGCACACTATTATCCTCATATGTGTGTCTTGGTGAGTACAACAGGCACATTTAACAACAGAATAAACATTTTAAGAAGAATATTTTAAAAGAAACGTAGAATATATATAGCCAAGACAAATACAACATTTGTCTCTGTGAAGTCAAGTCTATCGAACATACAGTTTAATAACAGTATCTTTATTTTTTATTAGGCAAGAAAAAAAATCCACATGATATTGTAAGAGAACAATAGAACAAAGTCAGTGTGTTCCTCTGTATCTGAATTACTGTGTGGGCAAATATGTACTACTGTATGGTATTTTTGATCAGGGATCATTGTACCATATGCTTAATCATGTGTTACAACCATCCCCGTCCCTGTTTGTAAGGTTCAGTGAATTGTGGAAGCAAACTAGCATGGAAAAAGAGGGCAGAGAATGCATCATTTTATATTTTGTAAGTCTTGTGACATTGTAAGCAAATTGAAATGCATAAAACACAAGTTTAAGTAGGAGCCAAAAAATGACTTTCTTGTCTCAAAAAATAGTTTTTCGCTGATAAAATCTGCAAACATCAACTTACAGTCTTGACATTTGCTGTGCATGTTCAGAGAGGAAATGACTACAGATTGATAGGATCATATTACACTTATCCAGACTCTGATTGGTCAAAGTGGTGCTGTTACCGCTCTCTCTGTGTTACCCCTGTCTCCCCTACTGTATTTACTGGAGTGAAGGAAACAAACAACTCCAATTTGTACAAATGCCAAAAAAAGAAAAGAAAGATTTAACAGATGGATTTGAATGGAACATAATAAAAAAAGTAATTCCAATATTGTGCAACGACAAGCTGAAACTGAAATTAAAAAAGGCAATTCAGCAAGTCTGTTACTTAATCTCATCTTAAACGGATCAATAATGTGTTAATATTATGTCAGTCGATGCAATTTGTTGTGTTTGGCCACAGTAATAGTGCTGTGTATTGGAAATAGTCAAATTCTACCTCATGGAAATACATTCAAAATAACCTCAAGACAATTATTTTGAAAGCAAAATAACCAACCAACCAATGGGTTATTCAAACAACAGACTCTTGATCGCCTAAATTGTCCCTGCTCAATATAGACATGGTTTTACACTTTATCCGTATCCATTTCAAAGTTTTAAAATATTTAATTGTAGATTTTCTCATTGCCACACATTAGAGCAGTAACTAAATATCTCTGATAAACATCTGACATAAACACGCATCAGCAGCACGAGCATCCCATTTAATCTGATGTCGAGGTCAATGACTTTGATCCAGCGCAACAACTATTTTGATTAATCAAAGCCCTCCATTATGTCGTCTTCCAGGCTAAATGGCTCGTGGCCGAGAGCGCAGTGAATCTGGGTGATTTCCAAATGACTATGACCACTGTGACAGCACTGTGAAATCACTAGACTCACAAGCAAACAGTTCCAGCCCTGTTCTTTGTTCACAAGGGCGCTCAAGTACTATTTTGAAGAACTCGTCTTCAAAATGTTGTTCAGTCTTAAAAAAAAAAATGTATCTTGAGTTCAGTTTTGATAATTTTCTGCAAGTATGACATATTTTGCCTCTTCTACAAATTGGACAAGCACATCAAACAGTAGTAAATGTGAGACCAGTTGTAAAGTTTGGGACCTGGATGGATCATAGACTGTATATTAATAATGGACTAATTGTAGCCTACCTCTTCCTGAAGCCCTAAGGAATGGCCCCTCTTTCAGTCATTATTGGACAAATGCTTATTTATTTATTTATTTTTTAATTTCACTATTTTAATTTAAGTTTTCGCCCCCTATGCTAAATAAGGGATCTGTCTCCAAAAACTGAGCCATACAGCTATCATGTGCTTCAGTTAGTCTGTGCTGAATGCTGTGGGGGAAGCCACGCCTCCTATGTCCATCGTTAATATACAGTTTATGGGAGGGACGGACTAGAGCAGGGGTGTGGAACCTTTTTCACATCAAGGCACAAATCCATTTTCATAACTCCTACTCCAAGAGCCTTACAATACAGGCCTGCCCGCTTCCGAGGGACGCTCTACGACTGACCACTGAGAGATTCCCACGGGTACTCTCCTCTGTCCTCTCCTCGCCGTTCACACACACAAACACAGTGCGCACAGCCGGCCACTGTACTACTACATGTCTCTCGTCTGATATCACGTTGAACCGCGTAAAAGCTCACTGCACTTTTGGCCCAGTGCTGCGCTCTGGTTTGGGTAGGCTAAATAAAATCCAGGCATTTCGCCCCAGAGGGTAAACAGCGACATGTGCTTTTCTGCTGGAGCGCCCCTAGTGGCCACTAGCCTGTAAAAATCTTTAAATAAGCCTCATCTTTGTGTAGGCCGTAGTGAAAAAGGTAGAGGCTTATAGGCCGGAAATTACGGTATATTAACCCTTTAACCGCCAAAGTTGGCAAAATGCACCCATTTGGCAACTTTTGCGTTCCTTTGGCGCCTGCCATTAGGTCAAGAGCGATCTGAACAAACAACACATTATTTAAAAAAAAAATAATATATATATATGGATATCAGAAATAAAGTGGGTGAACATTTAGGTCTAACTTGGAGATGTGAGAGGAACTGGTAAAACATTTATCTGTTGTTCTCTATGGCTAAAAATAGTTGGCGGTTAAAGGGTTAAATATGAAAAACTGGTCAAATGTTCCCCACACCTGGACTAGAGACTGCTTTAATGAGGCTCCAAGGCTATAATCTAACTTGCAAACAATTTTATTTGCTGTTTAAAAACACACATTTTAATTGGAAAGTCTTTCTTGATAATAGTATAGTTATCATCAGCCCCAACATACTCACAACCAATTAGGAGTCCAAAAATATGAGAATTTAATAATGTCACACTGAAGGCAAAAATGTCACTTTATAAAGCATGTATTTCCAATTACTAGCAGTTATTGTTTTTCTGTTTAATGGGCTCGACAAACGGGAGGCCATGTCACTCCTTCCCAATTAATTTCCTATGAGGTGAAAATCGCGTGCCCTTCTCCAGGCGACATTTCCTGCTCATTTGCGTAGACGACGTGCCCAAAAAAAATGTTCTACTTTGGTTGCCGTCACCTGGCACTACGGCCAATTAGCGAGGGTTTCATCGACAAACTAATGATCTGAGAGCGTGCTCCACAGTGGAACATGACGGTAGCAAATTGATTGATAATTCACATAACAAATAGGATTATCGACTCATTTGTAGACTAAAGGCAGCAGCGGGGAACATGTCCGGTACGTTTGCTATTATTATTATTTGGAATCTAAAACGTTCATCAATAATATCTAATAACGCAACCATGTCAAAATATATCATTTCAAAGGACAGCAACAGTATTGTGATCCACCTCCCTCCACCAATAGACTCATGAACACTAAATAACCTGTTCCAGCCATTTACACTGCTTAATGTAGTCAAATTTGCTATTTAATCATATTTACTTTTATAGTTAGTCTATTTTAATGCATGCCCTTATAGTTTTAAAGTTTATTATTTATCAATATTACAGTTTACAGTCACTGACAACACTACAGCAATAAAGTCTATACTGATTATGATTTTTTGCTCAGAAACAAGGGCTGAACTTTCTTTTACCGCTATATATTTTCCCTTTATTTTGATATATGTACCGTATATGTTGAAAGAGCAATGCTGAGGAGTTCACAAGGGCTTTAGAAATGTTGAATAAAGCCAAACAACAGACATTTTAAAATCATTAAAAGTAAACTCATGCTTTAAAACACTTTGCCCACATCACGGTCGGAAATCACTGTGTACAACCCTCTTGTAAATCTATAAATCATCAATATGTAATTAACTTTGTTTTAACAGGGTCAACAGTGTCTGGTGCCGGTGCTAAACATGGAGCGTGTTCTCTTGCCTTTCTTTCGTAGATGGCGATCCAGTCCGTTGTGGCGAACCATTTGTGTCCCTTGATGTCGCTGACGCCGTTCTTCAGGTTGCCGTAGCGTTTGGTGAGATCGACCTGCAGTAGGTTTCTCAATAGATCCTTCAAGTCTGAGCTGAAGTGGGAAGGAAATCGTACCTACAAAAGTGAAAAACAAACGAAAGGTGAAGTGTAGTTTTGGACATGAGCTTACTGTAGAGATTAGGGTCCGGGAATATACAGTACCTTTCCGGACACAATTTTCTCATAGATCTGAATAGGTTGATCTGCGAAGAATGGAGGGTAGCCAGCTGCCATTTCATAGATGAGGACTCCCAGGGCCCACCAGTCCACCGCTTTGTTATAGCCCTGAAAGATTAAGCACACTTTCTTAAAAGTAGAACAAAGCTAGGATTTATCTCCAAATGCAGGTGTTTTGAGCAATGAATGAAAGATAGCCCAGGACTAGATGTGTAACCTATTGTTTTATAACACCTGATCATGTCTATTTGATTTTTATGTCAATTCCAGCTCATATGCAATTAAAAAAATATTCAACTTGCCAATGTTTTTGTAGATGTTGTACATGTCAAAAAAGGCTGTGGTACTTCAGCATTTTACATTTGAACAAATGAAGAGTGTCTGTGTTTGCTGCACAGGGATCAGGGGGAGTGACAGGTGTAGAGGATGACGCTTTAATAGTGTGAAGGCTACAACTCAAGGCTAACTGGAGAAATTAAGATAAGATAAGATAAACAACACAATAAATTAGCAAAGTTCTTCAGAGTTGTGGCGATGTAAACGCCACCAAACATCCCTGATGTTGTGCACACCATAACCACACAGAGAAAAGTGAACCACAATCAATTGTTAATTGGTAACAATTGTGATATGGCCAACATAAGAATTTTGCAACACTGGGACAATTTTCAGTTTTTTTAAACTAATTTTGATACATCTTGCATCCTTTCATATGGTATAAGCTAAATAGCAACATTTGGGAAAGAAAAAACTAGCATTCTAAGGGATTCCATGGAATAATTCAATATCCATACTTTGCTGAGAATGATTTCTGGTGCTAGGTACTCCGGTGTCCCACACAACGTCCAGGTCCGACCTTTTACCCTCTTGGCAAAGCCGAAATCTGTCACCTGGCCAAAAAAAAAAGTATAGTTTTAATATAATATAAAGTAAATCATTTAAAAAGGTATTCAGTTTCCTACCTGAATGTAGCCGTGGTGGTCAATGAGTAGATTTTCTGGTTTGAGATCTCTGTATATAAGATCTAATGAATGGAGGTACTCGAAGGTCAGCACTATCTGGGCAGCGTAAAACCGTGCGTGTGGTTCACTGCAAAAGCGGGAGAGCAATGTTAGATTAATGCAAGAAAACCCTATACTCCTGCATTTTCTTCTCTTTGCATACCTGAACCTGCCAATTCGTCTTAGGTGCGAAAACATCTCCCCACCAGGAACATACTCCATCACCATGTACAAGTTGGAGTTGTCCTAAAATAGCAACAAAAAACATGCTCAACACCACACAGGCTAAAAGTAAAAATACTTTAAATGCAAACAGAGGTGTGTTTACCTTGAAGGCATACTCGAGTTTGACGAGAAAGGGGAAGCTTACGGCCTGTAATATCCTCTTCTCATTTAACGTGTGTTCTATTTGCTTGAGTTTCACCACCTGACAGAACAAGAGAACATGACCTCAGACTGTGGAGGACGGGCAGCGCAGTGGAAACTACAGCAATGGGAAGACATTGGGTGGAAAAAATCTCCTATTGTGCGAAAATAAAGTCCCTGCAATGGTATGGTCAGTATGAGATGCTATAATTTACATCTGTTCGCTTCTACACGGATTCCACAGTTTTGTAATAGAGAGGGAAGTATTTTAAGGCCTACTTGTATGTTGTGTGATTGAATGGTGAACATAAACAATAGGATAGTAAACATCTCATACAGACTGACCTTCTGCTTGTCCAAGATTTTCATGGCGAAGTATTGCTCTGTTCCTTTGTGTTTGACGAGCATGACCCTCCCGAAGGAGCCGGTACCCAGGGTTTTTATTCTGTCAAAGTCATCTAGGCACGTTGTGCTCTGTGCAAATGATACAATACATACAGAGTTATTGTTCCGTCAAAGATATGCACATTTAAGTATTTTTAAAATGTGGTTCTCAAATGAAAAGTGGACATATCATTCAAGTCATTCAATCATCTTTATTGTTTATTGTTCTACTAATTAGTATCATGCATAACTAACATAAACTACATTATTTTGGGTATCTCAGCATTGATATTTTAGGTTTTATCATCTTAAACAATGTATAGTATGTACAGAAAAGATAGTAAGGAGTGAAATACATGGCTGGTCTGGAGCGCCCTCTGCAGGCAGTAGTCAGAATAAAAAGCTTTCAGTTTCAGTGCTAGCAAATTGACGGCGCCGTGATGAGCACACTTTCAGCGCAGAACGGAGCCGTTGATGGATTATGGGCTTCAAATGAGTGGAATACAGTTTTGCGTTCTCTTTAAAACGCAATGAATTCCAGGAAATACAGATTGGAACTCCTCAACAGTAGAAGAAGAAACACCCAAAGTAAACAGGATGAATCAAAGTTACATTAATGAAGCATGATACTACTCCAGGTATATTTTTGAAAGTGGATATGTCTCACTTAAAGCCTATATGTTTCCTATTGACCATTTGAGAACCAATAATTTAAAAGCAGTGAACTAACCTGTGGTGGGCATTCCCATTTGCGTAAGAAGTCTTCTTTGGCTTTGGCTAGAAACTCTTTCACTACAACCAGATAAAATTACAGTTAGTGAAGGAAATCCCCTCACATTAAACCATTAGTAAAACAGTGTAGGCTTAGAGAAAATTGCAAGTGCTAGATTTTCAGGTGGGAAAAGGAAAAGGTTTGGGAGGTTTGAACAATGCTGAAGAGGAAAGGCACAGTAGGAAGTTCAGCTCTCATCTGGATATGTATGAAAATAAATAATAGTTCAATACAAAAGGTTAGCACTGCTCTAAGAAAGATCACAAGACAAAACAACACACAATGACAACATCCAAGTAGAGTGACCACCCCAAAGGAATGTTGAAAGTCAAGTTTAGATTTGATGGTAAGCTTTACTAACACTGAGTCACTGAGAGATGCAGGATTCAAAGCCCACTAGTGTCCAACCGTGCAGCATAAAAATAATGGCAAAATGGGTTATTGTCCACTGTTTTAGCTGTAGAATCTGACAACAGCATAGGGGTAAAGGGTGTTTTTAACTGAAGTATTGTTCTCAGTAAAGCCAACATTTAATTTGATCGAGATTACTTCATATATGGGGATACAAATAGGTAATATTTATTAAAAAAAACTTCAAAATCCTATCCTACCTTTTAAGTTAGGCCAAAACAAACAAACAAAAAAAAAAAACGTCTAGTACTCAGTATAGTATAATTACCTATGTCTCCAAATGACCAAGTTCAATTTCTGGATTTTTTCCCATACAGTATTTAATGTGTTCTTGAGTATAACATGTAATACAGTTTCATCCAAGTATTGTAGAGGAACTGTCACACAGTGGTAGACAAACCAGGCAATTGTGTATAGGTTAGGGCAGGGCGATATGACCTGAAATCAATATCACAATATAAGAAAGAAATATCGCGATATATTTGACGATATAATAAACAACGGATAAAATAATTCTGGCTTTACGCCTATTGGGAATTTTTTTCTTTTCTTTTAGCGACATGCTAATTTCCTGGCAAATTTGATCTACTCAAGCAACATACATCCTTCAATTCATTTCATGTTTTAAGCAGCTGCCCCTAAAGCCTCCACAGGCAGTGTTTATGCTGCTCTGAGTGGAGCTGTGGTCTCCGTCTGGTCCTGACTTCAGTCAAAATCAGCTGAGTGCACATGCTAATTATATTAAAAATGATGACCAAAACTCCCGCCCCAATATTGATATACGATACGATATGGCCCAGCCTTAGTATAGGTCCCCGATAGTGTCTAGAAACTGCTCTCTTGTGCAGTACAGTCAAAAGTGGAACAGGTGGTCACTCTACATCCAAAGACAGGCAGGTGATGCGGACCAAGGTACTCAGAATTTAGAGCAGTTAGTCTAAAACCAAACACAACACTCGTCATTATTATTATTACAGGGATAGTGCGCCTGAGCCCCTTGTGCATCACATGACACAATGATAGGGAAGCCTAAAAAACACACACAGCCAAAATAACATAAGCAAAGACAAACCAATGTATATGGGATACACAGCAGACAGCAGATATCCAGATCGAGAGAAAGTAGATAAAAACACACTTATTGTCAAAAGCATGCAGAAAAGGGCAGGCACAACTAGCAAGGATTTCACACTCAAGAGCAGCAATGCCGTCAATGCTAATCTGGCCAACTCTTTTCAGGAGCGTACCAAATGTCTCTTTTTATTGTTCACCAAAGTTTTGCAGGAACAATCACCCACATGGATGGAATGAAGAGAAGACAGAAGAGAAATACAGTTGTACAAGTATAAGACATCAATGCAACATGAAAGATAATGTAGTGAACACAATGAAAAGTTGACGTTGCCCTGTGGAATTTAGACACGGGCCGATTTGCAGATACAGTGGTTTTCGAAGAACAGGTACACCCGGAATGCCACGCTACGGACATTTGTTCATGCATAAAAAGCCCTGTTATGAAGATAAGGTCAAATACTGAAAACGTATGTAATCCTGGACTTTAGGGCTGCACAATATGAGGGGGAAATGGCAATATTCTGGGGCTGCGCAGCAAATTGTATCCAAACAAGACTTTAAAAAACACTAAATCAGGACCAGAACAAGGCTAACATGGAACTAAATTAGGAAAATTATGACTAAAACTGAACTTTTGCACATTTATAAGTTCCATGCTCTTTTTTGTTTTAGGTGGAGCTTGCAAAAAATATGTTGATGTCAGTCAAATGGAAGACTAGTGCTTTTGTGATTTATTGTGGCTTCTTGCAACACAGATATTGATCAGCTAATTGCCATACAGTATTTTTACAATATATTCAGCGTTTCAAGGTAGGCCAACCTCGAAACCCGCTCTGGTTATGGAAATTTTAATTATTATATATTGTTTTTACCATAAACCTTTCCAAAAAAATCAGAACATACAGAAATAAAAGGCCTGACTGAAACATATAGTTAAAAAAGAAAAGAAAAAACATTTCTGTCTATAAAGTTTCAGTTTAATATTTCTGTTTAAATTGTGTAATTTATGTTCATGAGTTACTCAGTGCTGATTAGCCATCATTCTTTTCAATTTTTTTCTTTTCTTTCAAAGAGTCTCTTCCAGAGTGGGTTTCGTGGTGGCCAAATGACCACCTAGATACAAAAAAAATGCTATTTTTGCAGTGACTAATAAAAAAAAGAATTTGGATAAGGACTTAACCTATTTAAATCTCTATTTGTCTGCCTTTAGTCAACATCTAAAGGCGAGCTGGAGACGTCCCCGCTCCCAGGAAAGCTACAAGTCAGATCTTAGGAGAGGTGAGCCGTTCGCAGCCAAGACACATTATTTTTTAGGTATTTTTCAACCGTAAAAAAGATCTGGATGCTTATATTTTATATTTCTGTTTATTGGGTAAAATCTTACAGAGTGTACCTTTTTCAAGTTAAAACAAATACCTGAAGCCATTTGTTTCATCATCAAAACATCGTGCAGCCCTAGTAGTTGGTTGTTAGAACTGACTATGTTTCACCTCTCATCCAAGACTCCACTGGTCCAAACCGGCTTAAGCCTCGTGGATGGGAGACAAAACATTTTCGATTTTACACAACAGATGAGTACTTTTGAAAGTCTCTGCTACAATATATATTGTGATACAGGTCATTTAGTGCTATTATGTGCAGCCCTATTTGGTTCTATCAGAATTCTTGCTGTATGAAGTATGATGGCACTTTTATAGCTGGTGTATGGCTTATGTACACACAGTTGAGTACACTGGAGGCTTGGACTTTGTTTGGAGTGGACACTGTTTATATCACAGCGGGTTTGCTTTGGTGAGGGAGAGCCATGGGAGGTGAACATCTGTGATCTGACAAGGATTCACTCAACATTTCAGAATTTCAGAAGAACTAATTCATGGGTCTCAAAAATAGGACTATTGCCATAGTAAATCTACATTTCAAAGCAAAATGTTCGACCTTTTGAACGGTCCACAGTTTTTATGAAGGCCTTAGTGCAGTGGTTCTGAAGTGCAGTGGTACTTGGGCTTCTTCGGGTCGTACTCTGGGGTCATCTGCAATTTTGGACTGACTGAATGCTTCAGCAATGCATTTAAGTTAGGTGTTCTTCTGGATTAGACTTAGTTTACACATAATTTCCTCCAAATGTTGGTCTATTTCATGCTGACCCTCCTAATTTGATCTTAATCTTCACCTGGTGGTACATAAAAGGGTATAAGCAGTTTATGAAGTGGAAATTGGTGTGAAAAGTTTGAGAACCATTGCCTTGGTGGATACTTAAAGGAGCACTGCAACTTGCAACTTTTTAAGTGAAAAATAAATTCCTGATATTTGTACATATTTGACCTTTTAGTGACCCAGTGGCTGTGTGGGTGAAGCACCTTTACTTTCCATCAAAATGGCTTAAATAAGGCTTCAGGATCCATTGTTTTTAGGGGTTTCATAGAAACGGACCAGAAACACTACAAACATTTGATCCTGGATCGTCATAGAGGCCACTGTGATGGAAAGTAAAGGTGCCATGCTGCATCCATACAGCCACTGGGTCACTAAAAGGTCAAATTTTTCACTTAAAAAGTTGCATAGTGCCCCTTTAAGCTGTGGTCTATATTTAATATTTTCTACTACTTTTTGTGCACAAATTTGTGTCCCAACACTAAGTAATAGTTGGGGACGTTCTTGATAATGCTCAAGCATTTTTTTTCACACAGACATGTGTCTTTGTTTCAATTTTAGGTTAATGTTTCGCTCAAAAATAGAATTGAACTTGCAACAAAAACCTCTGCAGCATAAATTGATCCTTTTTTTCCCATCAGCCTTTAGCTACTTTATTGTCATTGGCAATAATGTCCATCTTTCAAACAACAATTCTGATATTATTTTGTGATGATATACAGTCATATGCAATGCCCACTACTAAGTACTAACCAATATTATGCAGCCACACGTACCCAAAATAAGTATAAGCCTAGACTCTTCCAACAGGTGTCTTCTCATCATTTGGCACTACCCTGTGGCTGACTTGAAATGGAAAAGTGAATTGGACCTGTGTGTGAGCCGAGGCCACTCAGGCATAACATAGCAGGGTTATGTGATTCTAGCCCTGAGAGTAACTAACAGTGTCAGACCCTGAAACTAAAGAGGTGTCATGATGGCAACCGCTTGATTTGCCTGTGCTAATATAGGCTATTATATACAAGTTACAACTAAGCTCTGCTCATTTGTGCTGTATTTATACAGAAGCCGGACAGTAGGTAACCGGGTCGCCCTTACAAAGCTGCTAGTCGGGCCATAGTGTCAGCTTAAATGGTTTAAGCAGTTAGCCTGTCAGGATCTAGGAATCACAGCCAACAAGAAACGCAATCTTCAGTCTTGACTGCTTGGCAATGTTCCCCAGACACTTACATGGGTTGTCTTAAGTTAACAAGCTAATAAACTTCTCTGGAATGTAGTCAGGACTGGAGTTTGTAAAAAGGGCATCTCAGATTTATCTGGACTTCACACAAATGTAAGTCAAATGGTGCCTGATCAATTCATCCAGTATTTAAATCGAACTCTATATCATTGATTACCAATCATCTATCTGCTGACCAGCCAATAGTACACAGTCCTAGGCCGAGTTACGTCAAACCGTTCAAAGCTTGTAATGCCCCTTATCCTCTGACGAAGGTCTGATGACAAGCTGCTGGAGTCAATGACAACTGAGTCCTCTACCACAGATTAGAAGAAAATAGCTCTAACCAGGCACGAGGTGCCGTTTTGGCAGCATTGTCTCTGGTTACGTGTGCAAATGCCAGAAGGCTACAAGTAGTAGAAGCTTTTTTATGAATGGAAACAGTGCATTTGTCATTTCTTCACCATACTTGGGCATGATGCTGCACTGGGAAGACTGGTGTGTTTATGTAACCAAGAATAAAGTGTGTCATGGGAGCTTTAGGAGGAAAAATGCAGCACAATACTTTTAGTAAATGTATGAGCTATTTATAGACTATCCGTTGCAAATGTGTGCGTAATGTTTAATGTGGCTATAGCTACCAGGGATAGTTACTGCAAGTGTTAAACACCGTCCTAACGTTACAGGGATAAATTATTGATGAAGCCACACTCAGGACAAGACAAGTGACGCGGATGCTATGAATTGTAGGCATTTCCAACACATTTGACCGATGTGCGCTTACATCGCCATGGCTAACTGTGAGCAAACAGGCCTGGATGGCTACTACCACTATCAAGAGGCAGTGGGATGAGGGGCCTTCAGAAGGCTAATCCCCCCACAGCTAAAGTTAGCAGGCTAGGAGACCACTACTATGATTGATTTCTATGGTCTTCTATTTGGAATTGCACCTATAACAAAATAAACGTATAGAAGCGCGCACAGAGCTTTAAGTGCGGTGTAATAAGCAAAAAGGATACCCAGCCCTGCGACCCCCCCTACTCGCCCCCTTGAAGCAGAGATAACCATAACACAAACAGGTCTTCAGGCTACGAGCTAACACGAAGAGTAGGCCCATTGCTACTTTTATTTATCATGTTTTTCAGCGCGTAAAATTAACAATCCAAATGACCAATATTGTGCATAAAGATGTATTACGCGGAGGATGTGCTGTGCGCGCGGCCCTCCCTATCACTGTACGGTACTGTGACCACTTTATACGGCGTTATAAAGGCATAACCTGCCAATTTGTCAGAGGTTACCGAACACTCCGTAGCCGTATGCTCCGCCGGGGCTATCACAATAACATCCCCCGAATAAACTCACCGCTCTCTAGCTCGTTGCCCTTCTTGGCGGTGGCAGCGTTCCCCATGGTGTGCTGGAAGACAGTCGAATGCTCCGACTCAGCAGAGGAGGATATGGCGGCGGCTACAGCTAACCCTTCTTACCACTAGTGATGTTTTTGCGCCCCTATGCCCTTACAAAACCCGATACAAAGATTCATCCGTGAAGGCAAATCGAGACCCGGTGCCCTTTCCAGCAACCCTCCCTGTCCTCCTTCTGCCGTCTTTCCCCCCAGTGAGGACGCTCTCTCGCCGCTTGGGCTATTTCTCCTAAGCCTGTTTGGTTGTCATGAAGCTACAGCGGTCACTTGTGTTGCTTTGCTCCTCGACTGTGCTCTCCCCCCTCCGGTCCCCCCTTGCTCAGCTGCATTCACGCTGTGGCTCTTTGGATTGGACAAAGATTGCCTGTAGAGATATAGCAAACCTGACCTGCTTCCGCGTTTGGGAGCATCACGGTCGTGTTCACAGGTATGCCGTGCGGTGACTTTGGCCTCTTCAGCAAGAGAAGAACTCGATAAATCTTTTTTGTATCCAAGGCGTCAGAAAGATGCGTGGGCAAGTGAATCGTAATGGATGATGCAACAGATTGATTTGGTACTATAGGCCTACCTGTTAAAACTGCACATCGCATCATTACGCACAGTTTTACATCTTAAGATAACACTACTTTTATCCTAATTTAGCCTACAATATTTTTTTTAATAAACATATCCTTTAAGCATTCAAATAAAATACAAAAATATGAGACTAGCTATAATAATAGAATAGCGTAATAAATGATTCTAAAAATGTATGGCCCAAAATGTAATTTCTTAATTATAAAGTGGAAAACAGTTTAATAGTAGTATGCTAAGATTTGGGCACTCCAAAACATATCACTGTATGCCCAGAATGTTGTAGTGTAGAGTTTGCAGTGGAGTTTATGTTCATGTTTTCCAGACCTCTCTCCATAAGCATTTTTGAGAAATCATTTTCAGCTAAAATCACATGCAGCATGTCCCTTATATTTCTTCTTAACTTTCCTTTCAGCTGTAGTTGGTCACAAATACACCCAGCAATGATTTAGATTGCTCGTAAAAATAATGCAGGATATTTTTGGACAGTGTTGAGTGAAATTACATTTTCAGTGTCATTATTGAAACAAAAAACTTCATCCTACTTCCACACACAGAACTTACTTCTGCATTCAGGTCACATTTGGACACACAGTAAAACCATGGTTGTATAATGTAGCCTACAACGTTTTTATTTCATTAACTAACTAATATGTCTCCAAAATGTTCTAAATTTCAACTTTTGATATGATTACTGATGTATAATATGCACTATACCTGTCCATTCCAAACACATTCCTAACTTTCCTAACACATTTCTTAAATCCCATTTCATCACAGAGATGAGTTTATAAGTGCATTTCACAACTTGCACGGTCAGTTTTTAGGGCCACTGTCACAGAAATGCAAGAAAAGTAGCCTGTGTGTTCATGAAATTGACAAATATGCTTTATATATTAATACATTATCTATTTAAACTAAAGGAGGACAAAACAAATTTCATTCCACTATTCGTCGTGCCTTTAATTACTGGCTCTAAATTTATTTTGTTCATTTGTGAGCTTCCCTTTGTTCTTTTTGCTACTTTTCTGCTCTTGACCCACTTGTTAGAAAGCCATTTTTGTTTCTATGAAGCTATATGAGTGCCTTTTGTAGTAGGCTAAATAAATTAAGTTAATTTTCTTCAAATCCACAGCATTGCAGTTCAAACTAATTGAGTGCTTTCATGTTTGCAGACGGGGGAGTGTGGCATAGTGTATGTGATGGATTGTCAGCTCTGTGCTGATATCAGGCTGTAATTATCACCACCGTGTGGTATGGGAGGTACCACTGCACTCTGCCAACTGTCATATGCACCCTTTGATAAGCTCCACTGCACAATATGTTCACTTCACACACCAATCTCATTGCTTTTTATTAGAAATTTGGCATGTGCAGAGAGGTATGTACATGTGTTACAAAACAAACAAAAATAATTGCATCAAGCACAATTTAAAGGGCAGTCCGTTGTGAATTAAAGTCTTAGTAGATAATATACACACATCAAGAACCTTACAATAAATCATAAATATTGGCCTACTATGTCTCACACATTCTATAGTTTAATCAAATCATATTATAAATTCTTATAATTGTTCCAGTGCAAATTCCTGGACCCTCTATTGACCGTATAGTCGAACCACATTCAATTTATTTTACACATAATTCAGTCAAGGTTAGGGTTTGATCGGATATGGATTACTGGTACTCACTGCTCTTTTTTACTCTTTAAGTGTGAAAAGTTAGTGAACCACTGGCTGTATAACAACTCAAACATGTTCTGAAATGCAACCAAAGTTAAGCCAAGTCAACTTTAATGTCAAGTTCACTACATGCAAAGTATGCACTGATATTTGACTTACATAACCAAAATATGTACACAAACAATATTTACACAATTGAGAGGCAGGACAGGGGCAGAGTTCAATATCCTGATGGGTCTAGTGTGGACCACAGTTATGTGTGGATCAACCTGACCAGCATATTTTTTGGAGTAAACACAGTCCACATAGAAGAGTGTAGCTCAACTTGATCAGCAGAGCGAACGATGGTCTCCAGTCAGGACAGGGCCTTTTGTCTCTGATATATCCTCTGTTCACTCTCCTCCACTTTCTGTCACATACATAGTTGTTTAGATTGGGAGCAGAGGACATTTCCATTACTTTTCATGGAGCACTTTGTTTAGGTAAAAAAAAAAGAAAAAAGTTTGCTAGCTTACAAAGTTACAAAACTGAGCTCTCGAGTCAAAAAAGATGCGATGATGAAACATCACAAAAAACGTCCCAAAAACAATCAAATGCACAAAAATTCACAAGAAAAAAGACACTAAAACACCTGAATTTTGAGTAACACAGCAATATGAAGAAAGATAGATAGAAAGATTACTAGATATAGATACTTTATTGATCCCGAGGGAAATTATGTGCAGTCTGTCGCTCACATACACACAGACAGTGGGCAGAATCAGATAAAAAGACACATTTAAAATAGACACAAAAAAATAAATAAATAAATGCAACACTAAAATGAAGTGGGCGTTAAGGGAGGGACAAATGAGTTCAAAAACATGTACAATAGGATCCCCTGTGGGGCTAGGACCTTCATGGTTTAAAGAAAAAAAAGATTGTTCAATCTGCCAGTCAAATGGGCACAAGTTCAGAGTTAGTTGGCAGTCAGTTGATTTTTGTTTGGATACTTATAACATAATAATGGCTCTCCTCTCTGCAATTGCACTTATGAGCAGGCCCACTAGAGGGCAGCAGATCTCTATTACGCACAAGACGAAATAAGCTACATCCCCCTTCGTGAGATGAGACATTTGCAAAGTCACTTTATTCAATTAGGCTCCTTTAGTTTACTGTCGTCACATCTCAGCTCGCTCAGTCCTCTTAATTATATCACACTCACTGCCAATACAGAGTTAAAAAACAACTTCAGGAACAGATTATAAAGTATATACAGTTTTGTTTCCAAAATTTTTCAAGGAAGCATGGCCAGCAAGTGTGTGCTTCAATGTAATTAATGTCCTTTAAAATGTTCTTCACTGCAGGGATTAGAATAAAACTGTCAAAAAGCAACACAGAGGCACTAAAAAAAGTCATGTTTAAACTTTTATTGCAACGGATCTGGAGAATTGCATATTGCCAAAGCGTTTCAGCCCTTAGGCATTTGTCAGGGCAGTCTTTGCAATAAAGGCTTTTTAGTAATTGCTTATTGCCGTCTTTAGAGTAAAACATCTTTCCTCTAATACCTATACCTTTAGATTGGCAGTGATTGTATTATGAATATATTTATGCAGTATATAAACATTTAAATTTACTACTCTACTCAGCACTACAAATTGCTCACTAATCGTAACTAAAACTAATTTCGTAAAAAGAAAAAGTTGCGAGATCTGAACATGCACATATTGCAGAAAATGTTTGGGGGAAAAATGCTGTGAATTTGCACAAGCCCCATTATAAGTCAATGGAAAGATTAAAAATCGACCAATTGAGGAAAAAAAAGTAATTGCAGGATTCTTCTAAGCATGTGAACCGTTATGAGGTACAACTTGCGGAATAAACTTGACAATGACCAGTCAGGTCAGTTTGTGCAATGTAAGGACTAGTACATGGAGAAGTGAGGTTCCATTCCCA
>OMNZ01004354.1:1628-16175 GCA_900303255.1 Lesueurigobius sanzi | reverse complement strand
CTTAAGCTTGCTGCTTTAGTTGTCTATCATTTATTATATATTACCTGCAATGATAACTCCATTTCATACAATTCGACTAGAGTTTATTTTTACTTTATTTTATCTATTTAGTGCTTAAGAGATGTTTGTACAGTTTATTTACAGAGAGACGCTAAGAGACTATCTTTATTCTTATTTTATTATTATTACTATTACCTGTTGTTTTGCTTCTCTGATGACACTTTTCCTGACTTTGTGCACCCCCCTGTGTGATCCTGTCCTAAGAGCTGTTGTAACAAGTAAATTTCTCCATTGTGAGATCAATAAAAAACTATCTTATCTTATCTTATCTTATCTACACACAAACTGATGGAATGCTAAAGTCTCCTTTTGCCCGACACCAGGGACGGCCACAGTGGGAATCTATGGCTTTTTAATGTGGGTGAATAGATTCTGTGGTCTTGTTAGCCTGCTGATTGTTGCTTTGTTGTACTTGAGAGCACATAAATCAATAGTCGCTGTACCTGAATGAGGAATTACAATCACATCTCATGGCATGGCTATGGAGCGGCTGTGGTGCAGGTCCTCTTTGATCTGGAGTCTTGTAATTGAACTCCGCTGGGCTGAGAGGGTCAGGGTTTGCAGCACACTAGGGCGTTGCTTTTATCGCAATCACATGGAGAAAAGTGTGAGTAGCATAGCAATGCATTCAAACCACATTTAGAAAATAAGAGATCAATAGACTTTTCATAGTTTGTAGAACAAACACTCAGTGCTTGAGTGCTAGCTCTTTAGCCTACGATGGTCCCAGACCATGTGGGGCCTTTTCTGTGGCTTTTACATGCTCTCCCCATGTGAGGGTGGGTTTATTTGTGGTGCTCTCAGTTCATGAACAATAATGTTCCAGTTTGGTGGTCCTGATCAACATAACACAATGTGTATCCCTGGGTATCTCCACTTCAGTCTGCGACTGAAAGGCTGCCTCAGGGGCGTTGAAGGATCCATGTTCCAATTGAAAGAATTCACTACAAAAACTATAAAAAGTGTGTTTGTGTGTGAATGGAAAATGCATTTACACAAGACCTAGAAGATCTTGTGCCAAGGTCTGTACATTTCTATTTCTATGCTATAGAGGTTATGCATGTGATGTCATAACATAGCAACAAACTTTGTAGATCTTCATTGATTAACAAGCTTAAAGCTTAAAATACACTTTAAGAACCATGTTTATAATTACTGTATATGCTTTTTCAAGTTTCCAAATCGTTGAACAAAGTATATCAATGGATGAAAAGACTTGGACCTGTATAGCATTCAGTACAACCTTTCAGTATCTAAATCCTTCACAATCTTTCCCCTCATAGGCTTAATAAAAGTCCCATCTGAATGCGCCTGGCATCACATGAGCCTGACCTCCGTTTTCATGGATGAAGAGGCTTACATTCACTTTGATCAAACACAAATGGCATTTCCCTGAAGATTTGACAGATTCTGCCATTGAGCATTTTCTTAGCAAACCCAGCTCTGTACAAGCTTTCTTTATGAATGTTTTCAGAAGCATGTCTTTCCCATGTGATTGAGAGAGATTACACTAAATTGAACTTGGCTTATTCTGATCAAAACACACAACAATTAACTCTTGAATAATACAAGTATGTGATATAACAATATAACTACTGTGTGGTTATTGCTCTTGCCTCACAGCCACAAGGTCCCGGGTTCAATTCCTGGACCATGGAGGCCTTTCTGTGTGGGGTGTCTGGATGGGTTTCCTCCAGGTGCTCTGGTTTTCCCCATCACCCCAAAACATGCACAACAGGTGAAAGATAAATTACATTGTACACTAGTATAATAAACAAATAAAACCCCTTATATTAAATCTAAGTAAATATGAGCCAGACTCTTTTCAGTGAACAGATCACGTAGGTCTGCTGACTTTCCTTTGTTAGAGCATTGGCCATGACAGTTCCGGCGGGTCTTGTCTTGGAAAGTTTTTGTAAGTTCGCCCCAAGAGATTTTCATTTCTCTTTTCACATTTGGAGATCTCGTCTCCAGGTTGTACGGTCATTCTCTTCGCCTCCCTTGTGGATTACAGCGCCTGTCTGGTGATGTTTGTGGCGTCTTTCCTGAGTGTGTGACCTATCCATCGCTATGCCTCGTCTCCTTTTCGAATGGTATCTGCTCGGCCCATTCCCAGAGTACTGCATTTCTTATTTTGTCATTCCGTTTAAGATTCAAGATTCTTCTGAGACAGCTTCTTCTCCAGCCTGATGCGCAATTGCTCACAATTTAATCAAAATCACAGTATGAATGGTCACAATTAGCAAATTGCTCAACACATTCAGGTGCATTTCTTCTGCAAACAATAACACATCTTATCTTCAGAGGGACTTATTAAAGACATAAAACCTGTGAACTCTATGATTTAGTCCATCTCAAACAAGTAATGACATGCATGTTAAGTTTATTAGTAGCTGTTTATTCTCCTCAATTTGTTAGAAGAGTGTGATCTGAAGCACGGTTTAAAATTATATATTAAAAAATTGCAACTTTAAACACAGCTCCTGTATGCTTATGATTAAATTGTGTGGCCCCATTCCTGACATAAAAGAAAGCACATCAGAAAGACATTTGTTGCTGTCTGTTTTTGTAGTGAGTAAAGACAAAGCCACTGTTTATTATTTTTTTCCTCCTTTCTCATAGATGCTGCCTGTGTCACTGACACTCCCTTTGGAAAAAAAAATAGTGCAATTTTACTGAGTGATTTTGAAGATGCCCAGCAGAGTGCTCCACAAAATGTTTGAAAAGCAGCACACCTTTCATCTGCCATTGTTCTTTTCATCTAGAGTGCGAGCGTCTCCTTACCCATGAGGTAGGTAACAATTTTGCACATGGCCGCTCCGAAAATGAAGTCCTTGAGGATGTTGGGGATGAGGGTGAAGGGGATGCAGACCACAGCCATCATCAGGTCGCTGACGGCCAGAGAGAGCAGGAAGGTGTTGGTGACCGTGCGCATGCGCTTGTTCACCGTCAGCACCACGATGATCAGCATGTTCCCAAACACGCTCAGGAAGAAGATCAGCGAGTACAGCAGTATCCGCAGAGTGTGGTTGTCCCCTGCAAGACACAGGACACGAGAACAGGTTTTATTCAGGTTTTATTGCCCAAATGCGGCCCTCAGACCAATTTTTGGTGGCCCACAAGCTTCTTGTTGAATTGGCACATATCACCAGACATAATACTTTTTCTGTAAGTTTGCAAATTCTGCATAATTAAAACCTAAAAAAAAAAAGAAACAGAAAAAGAATGAAACAGAGCTTGCATTAAGGTTCCAGATCCAAATTCCAAATGTAGGACCACATTCGCCAAGTTGGCCTTCTCCTCTGCGGCCATAGGTCATTAGAATAGTCTGCCAACAGAGATTTTACACTGCTCGGGGTTGCTTTTGCATGTCTGGCGAAGAAATGGCTGCTCTCCAAACAAAGCTGTAAACATTAGGGATAATTTTTGAGATGTGGGCGAAAGTTGAAAATGATTTCTGTATCCATGATAGAGGGGAGAGGGAGGATGCAGGGAGTAGTAGTGTGCAAAGTGAGAGAGAGTGAGTAGGATGCATGGATGTGCATATGTAGAGTGAAAGAGAATGATTTCAGAGTGAATCTTGATGTGACACATGTGGAACCTGTGTTTTATGATAAATTGGTCAAATCATTAATATACAACAAATTTCTGTAAATGCATGTCTTTCTAAACATCAATCTGCCCAGGGACTACAGCTGGAAATTAGCATTTTGTGCTATAACCATCTTTCCTGACTTTGTCTTGGTCAATGTGTTGTTGTGCACTGTCCCTGTACAAATAAAAGCATACCATGCCATACCCAGGTCCGGGGAAGAATTAAAACCTCTCTTCAATTAACCCAGTTGAATGTTTGACAGCACTGGCCACCGATCCTTGGCCCTCCATGCCGTATACACTTCAATCCTGTCCCTCCATGGAAAAAGTTTGGACACCCCTGCTCTAAAGGGCAAGCAGATTAAATGTTTTATTTTATTTATTTGTTTAAGAATTATGCATTATTGTTTCTTAGTTAAAAACAGAAAGAGGCGCAAACAAAAAAACATGCAACTTCAACTCATTCTCACTTGAAAACCGAACCCCATTTTGCATCATATACTTAACACAATGAAGTTTCCCAATGAATCAAAAGCTGGTGTAAAGTCTAATGGTTATATGGCAATTTGCTTCGACAATTTGCAGACTTGCAGTCTCTTCCCACTCTTCAACCCAAAATCCAAACAAACAACTGGTACAAGTCGAATGTGTCAGCTACTGTGTAATTAACTAAGGTGATGTTAAGTGGAGGCAAAAAGATTAAGGAGAAAAACCTTCTGAGCAGTTAGCGCCGACAATTACAATTATCTTGAAATGTGAAATACTTAGTGCCTCCGGAGTGAAAGGGTGTCTGCTCCGGTGACACATTTGACTGGAATACATATTAACACACCTCCTATATGGAGCTCATTGCTTTTAAAAGTGCTGGGAGATAGACAGGACCACAATGCATTAAGGGCTGAATGAGATTAAAACAATAGCTGCCAGCAACAGGCATGGAATGATTTGCAGCAGAGGCAATTAAGTGGTGAAATGTCCAGAAGATTTCCAGTGAAGCTGCCAAGATTTCAAAAAGGAGAGAAGCACCACCTGGCAGGTTGAATGCATAGAATTACTAAGAGATGCAATTGCATGAAACACCTTTAAAACATCATATAATTAAGGACTTCAAAAACAATACATCAAACATAATATAGGCCATTTAGGATACACACAAGTTGGCTTCATCGCTCAGCATTCAATGTGGAAAAGCACTCAAAAGCCCAATACAAATCGAAATTCAGAATTAAGACTCTGACTTTTCCCCATTAGTCGCTTCAGTGAGTCATGTCCTGCAGTGTTTGTATCTGCTTATACCTGATTGACTCTCCCCAACACGCGCCGCACTGTCCACTGCCGCGTCTGTTCATCGCGTTCAGCCCATGTACGCAACACTGAACTACAATGTAATGTGGACACAGAACAAATGAAAGAGTTTAGCCATCTTTGAAACACACAAAAACTCTGCAGTGATGAATTTAGTCAAGTTAAATAAATACCATACTCTTGTGCTTGCCAATGCAGTGATTATAACTAACAATAAAGCAGATATGATCTATAGTAGGGTGGTCCTTATACAGTATGTGGTATACATTTAAAGTTGGAGGAAATTGTAGGGACTGGATGATTACATTTATTCCACTTGATATAAAAACACATTCTGTAAAATATTTTTAATTTTAAACAAAAATGAGTATATGCTCAATGTAAACAAAGTTTTACATAACTGGAGTCTGAACGCTCGTGTCGCCGACGACTTTAGCGAATATCCCCGCGAGTAAATGTCGTAGAGACTGTTTTGTATTTGGGAAGAGGAGGGTTGGTGCTTTAAAATGAGCCCAGCCACGTCCCTCTCGTTTTTTTTGCGTGAATTTTGTCAAAAATAAAAAAATTTACAGCCTTTATTTTCCATCTCCTGGTCCAGGTCTAACCACAAAACATTTTCAAATGTCCACAGTCATTGATGTATTACATATAAGGAAAGAGTGAGGTGAGAAATTTGCCTAATGTTTTTTGTTGTTTTTCTGCTTCTATCAGGATTCCTTCATTGATATGACTCTAAAGGTGGCCACACACTAGAGGATTTTTAGCCAGATTTTCAGTCTTAGGAGGCGTGGCTCAATAAAAACTTTCTCTCATGGCATGATCTGTGGTGGGACTCCTCATGTGTGTGTATTGTGTCCTCATGTCTGTCCTTAAGTGTGTGTTGTCTTTGCACAGATCTTTAGTCTCAAAAGATTAAAAATCCTCTAGTGTGTGGCCACCTTTATACAGCATTCAGATGATACTAGTTCAATCTGTTATGAAATAAAGATTCCAAGCACTTGATGGTGCATCATGAGGAGGTGTTTCAGAAGCAATAGAACAAAATAAATACCAGGTGAAAATAATACCAAAAAAATGTCCCTAGACCTGGAAGCGTTAAATTGTTAGGGCTTATAGTTGTATATGTTTATTTTTATTCTATAATTAAAATCATCCAAAGTTATTTATATATTAAAATAAAGACAAGTTATTAAGAAAAACAATCTGCCATGGATGGAACGCTTACTGCAGAACCCCGTTTATAGGGGACAACTTGAGCATACCTTAAAAAATATTTCATCAGAAACATCTTTTTAGGTGTTTCATTCTTATGCAAATGGAACCTTTTTAGAGGGAGTCCGCTTTAAATTAAAAAGTATCAAAAATAAGGACATTACAGTAACTGGTCTAACACATAATTTCTCCATTGTGAGATCAATAAAGTTTTATCTTTTTATCTTATCTTACATACAGCATGTCCACTATTAGACCATTGAAAGCCACTGTTGTCTATTTATGACTATTTGTTTGGGCAGGCCTTCTCCGGTCTTTACCATTAATTTGTGTAATTTTTCAACTAGAATCATGGCGTCTGTCACTACGTCGTGTTCCATTGGAGCAGCCTCCTTGTGTTTTCCTTTCATTTAGTGGCTTAGTAATGGATTTGCCGAAGTTACAATGTCCCTCACTCTTGCTCTTCCCGCTCTCTCTGCCTCGCACACATACAGCGTTTCCATACTGACATGTGGCCTCACCATCTGTCTCCAGCTTCTATGCAAATAAAAGCAGCCTAACCCCTAATAAGACAGACACAGTTGCACTAGCTTTCCCCTACTTTGAACATGCGATGTACGTGTGTTCCTCTGTGGAAATGGTGGCCTTTGGATGATTAGTTGGTGACAGGAAGTGACAGAGTTTGTTACATTAGAGCCTATCCGTCGCTTAATAAAATATGTTTCACGGGCTTCGGCCTAATCGAAGTCAATCAGCTTCTCTGTGCGTGTGGGCATGGACACACACTGAGCATGTTTAAAATGAATTCCATCAGGCCAGTGTTTAACAATAGAGCATTAACCTCTTAAGCCCGTGGCTGTTTGGTATACATATACTCTGGAAGGCTTTAACAGCTTGTAAAATGTCTAAAATGTTCATATTGCTCTCATATGATATGAATGTCTATGGGGATACTGTAGATGTGAACATTTTCAAGAAAATCATAGTCTAGGTGGAATCCCATTGTAATAAATAGGTCATAATTTGGCACTTTTTGGCCAAAAAATTCTAATTTGTAATATTTCAATGACATTGAACATTTTTGATGCTTTTTATATATTGGGTCATAAGATACAGTTTTTCCAAGAAAAAAAAATACACTTTTTTTGTGAACACATTTAAAAAAAAATAGATTAAAATTAAAAAGGATTGTCTCTAAAAGTGACAAGTCCCCAAAAACGGGGCCCTTAGGGCTTAAAAGGTTAAAATATTTTGTTGCTGTTTTTTTCTTTCAAGGTGAACTTTTGAGCACAAAATAAAAATAAAATCTGGCTCTATCCATTATTCTGTCGTTGAAAATGTTGGCAATTTTGGCCATTTTTACATAATAAATAAGGATTGTCTCTAAAAGTGGCATGTCCCCAAAAATGGGGACGTTAGGGCTTAAGAGGTTAATCACACTGTTCAGAAATGACATTGTGCTGAAACATTATGAAAGAACAGCATGAGATGTTCTAACAGCGATTATACTTATGGTACAGCCATGAAAATACCCCAATGTAGATGTCCAAAAACTCCTCTTTTCTTTGTACAATCGGAGCTTTTTTGTACTAAAAATAGCTAATGGTTAAAGGCACTATACTTGATTTTTTTTTTGTTACAAGTAATGAAAGAGGGAGCAAGTAAATTAAATTGATAGATGTGGTCCAAAAACATTCCTAATTTTCCTCACACATTTCTTAAATTACATTTCTTCATCGAGATGGGTTTATTAGCCCATTTTACATCTGGCAGGGTCACTTTTTTGGGCCACAGAAATGCAAGAAAAGTAGCCAGTAAAGCCAGTATACAATTGATACAAATGTTTAGTGTTTAAATGTGCAGTATTATTTCTGTGAATGTCTGAGCTTACAATATACTAAAGGACAAAAAAACTAATTTCATTCTACTACTAGGAAGAAAATCAGGTATAGTGCCTTTAACGTGAGCTACAAGCTTCAAACTTTATGACAGAGATCACCTAAAATTACTTGATATTCCACTTTATCCTTTTCCTTCATCTCTCAAAGAAAACAAGAAAATGTATTTAAAATGTGAAATTTACGTAGCAATGAACAGACTTATGAGAGCTTGGAAAGGGCTAGAGATCTATTATTAGCTCCGGAGCAACTGGTTGGAGATCCCAGCTCTATGCATTCAATTGTATAATTATTATGCTATTCTACAGAGGAGCAGTGCTCTGTATTTCATTCATGTATTTTGACAAATTCTCATGAAATTATTAAAACTGGCCCTGCATGATAGCCTCGAAATGCCAGCCAAGGTTATTGGCTAGACTGGATTCTAAAAACAAAATATTGGCCATAAATAAAACATATTGGTTGATTTCTATCCAACACTAACCACAATAATACAGTATTTGGTTGTAACATTTATCAAATTAAGTCTTTTATGAATGTTCTGATTTTCCCCTCCTCCTTGAGTTTGTGAAAATTTCAAGAAAAGCACCCTTTTTTGAGGTCCTAAAAACTAAAGGGAATGTTTAACTCAAGCATTTACCCTTGAACTAAATGCTCCTTTGGTTGTGACACTTTTGCCAGGCGAGGCCTGCACACAAACAGCACTAACCACTGGCAATGCTGCTGGACAATACAAAAAGCTGTTTATCAGTCTTGATAGAAGCTTAAAGTGATAGTCTGGAAGTATCAAAAATAAGACAGAAAGAGGGACACCTTTTTGAAAAATAACTAGCTCCTCCCCCTCCGGTCGCTTGTTTTCAAATCACAAATATCGGTCAAAGCGAAAGCCTACAGGGACTCCAGAGGCGTGCTGGGTAATCGGGAGAGTTGGAACGTTTCCCGATGAGCCGTGTCACTTTTGGGCCACAAGAGAAAATGTGATTTGATAATGCGCTCTCTCAGTTGTGATGTTATAGGCCTAAAGGCTGTGACTGGGCTGCAGCAGGAGCGTGCAGGGGCTGTTTCACACGAATAACGCCACTTTCATGTAAGTCTATCAAATAATCAGAGACAGAAATCACTTTCGCCTCATGCGTTTCAGACACCATGAGAAGCAAAACACCCCTCTGGTTTAGCACAAGTTGATGTGGTCCAAACAAAGCGAGCAGCAGACAGAAAAGGCAGGTGAAATACACGAGTGAAAATTGTACTAAGAGCCTACATTTAATTAGTATATTACTTGTTCTGCTGACTGTGGAGATGCATCAGGCCCAGATCATGTTAGAAAAGAAAGGAACATTGCGGGTTATCAAGCCCACTACCCCAAACTTATTAACCTTTCCAAACATCCGGGCATTTCCCCATACACACCAATGCAACGCGACCCAGTGTCGGTGAAAACAAAACCGATATCTGTTTTGTCATATAGTCAAATAGCATTTCATCACAATTTGACATCACAAAGACCCTCTCATACCAAATGATAACCACTCAAAGTCCAATGCATTCCAATGCCGGAGAGACGCATTTTCACCGGCGCTTGATTTGTGAGGTAATGTCGGAAAGGTTAATAATATAAGCTAGCCCTTGAGCTAGAGCTCTGATAGTTAATGGGCCAGTCAAAGTGATAATACTCCTGGGCCGAAATAATGTCCCAACATGTCCTTGGGGGACTATGATTACTTGCTGAGATCAGAGAAAAAAAGAATATTTGATAAATATTATTTAGCAACTTTTCAAGGTTTTGCACATTTTATAGAATTTATCAAATTACATTTAGACTTCCAATCCAGACTTTACTTTAAAGAAATTGAGAAAAAAAGGTGAATGAGCACAATGAGAACATCAACGTTCTACTCATATTGTAGTTTACAGGTGTCATGAATCTTTGGAGCAAACTCGATCTGTCTGTTGTATTAATTGACCTTAATGCATTCTCATGTTGGACGATCCGAGGCCAAAAGTGTCTGTGTTTGTTCTTTTCTTTTCAGAGTGTACCTTCAGCCATTAGCGCAGAGCAGGCCTGCGGTTCGTCATGACAGCGACTGTGCTTTCTCCAGCTCACAACCCTTTCGACACACTGTTCAACCGGCGCTTCGGAGTGAATATTCATGTCTGTTCCACATTAAAATTGATTTGTGCGTGTGACAATTTGTGCTATTAACAATTCTGATCATTTTGCAGTTGATTGTTAAACACTGAGAAATGGCCAGTTTTCTGAAGGGCCTTGTGGAGTGAAATCTAGCTCAGATGTTATTTTGCATCCCAAGAATAGAAATCAGCAGTAATTGTCAAATAAATAAAAAAGCTGTGGTTGACATAGAGCAGTGGTTTATGAAGCTCCAAGTCAGTGACAGCTGTGGATAATGAGATCCTCTCGTCTAAATGTGTCAACTGAGAATTGGGTTTCACAAGACACTTTCCATTTGACGTTGATACTGGAGGCTTTATGTCAACGACACTGAGGCTGTCACAAAACGCCATTCAGCATTTTCCAACCACATCTGACTAGTAGCTGCTTGGGAATGAGCAACTCCCACCTACTGGGATGAGTTAAACTTTCACACTTGAGAAACTAATTAACAATTGCCCGTTTTATCAGTATTACCAGGAAGCACATTTATTTGGTTCTTCATTGATTACACATTTCCTATTTGCATTTGTGTTTCTGGTCAAACTGCAGGTCTGTCTTGGAAGTGAAATAATAAACATTACAAATGTGTTAAACCAGGGGAAATTTGGTAAATAATTTAGTAAATTCTTAAATACAATGGTGTTAACTGTTTTAGTGAAAATGTTGTCTATTGCACTCACAAGAAAGATACTTACTTAGCTGACAATTGTATTAAATTATATACATGCATTTTTTTTTTTATTCATCACACATGTTTCTCATCATCAAACCAACTATTTTGTCACTCAAAGACCTACAGCCCATTACATCTGGTGTAAAAATACTAGAGCATTTTAATGGTTGCAGAGTGATGGTCTGGGTTAACTTTGCTTCTTCTGGACCTTCTTCTTCTGGCTGCTTACATGGATTTGCCAGTCAGTAGGGGAAGCTTGCGCCCCCTACTGATGCCTTCTCCAGGACCGCGAGAAGCCATCGAGATGAGGAAACGTGCACCAATATACAGAATATGAACCGGGACGACGGAGCATACACCCTCTGTCACACCTGGGACGTGGTCCTGGAGAAGGCGTCAGTCAGTCCGTATGGGGCGCAAGCTTCTCTCCTCCAAATCCATGTAAGCAGCCTTCACCATCACGTGACGTTTCTAATGTAGGCTACTGGAAGTTAGCCGAAACTAGTCAAGCAGGTAAACAAACCTCCTGTCTTACTAAAATAACGTTAAAAACAGTTTAAACTAAGAAGACAGTATGAATTTTAATATGGCTGAGTCGAAACAATTCTGTAAAGGGTGGGCTAAAATTCTTTCTAGTGATGTTATAAACTCATCACCAGTTCATCATTTAATTTCAGTTATCGCTGCAAAGGGTCGCACAACCAGTTATTAAGATCAGGGCATGTAGTTTTTCACATAGGGTCTGATTTTTTTCTCCCTTAATAAATGTAATAATCGTTTGGAAACTGTATTTTCTGGGATTGTCTTGGTGTGATATAAAAATTGGCTTGATGATCAGAAACATTTATGTGCGACAAATACAAAAACAATATACAAATTCAGGAAGGGGGCATATACTTTTTCATGGCACTGTATAATTACATAACTACTAATGAATAATCTTTATTGTCATCACAACAAATGGAAATGTTGTAGTCCAGTTGGTGTATTCCAAAATACAAACTAACAAAAAAAAGGCAATTAATTCTTTAAAATGACACATGCACATAGTCATTAGTTACATTATGCCTATGGTCGGTTACATTTGACAGCATTCAGTGTGGCAACTGCACTTGGATAAAAACTGTTCTTAAATCTATTTGTCCTGGTCTTAATGGACCTGTCCCTACTATCTTGAAGGTAGAAATTGAAAGAGGGAGTGTCCTGGATGTGAGGTCTCCCTGATGATGGTTTGGGCCTTCTGTATAGCTCTGTCAGAGAGAAGAGAGGGCAACCAGTGAACTTCTGAGCAGTGTTAATGATCTTCTGAAGCACTTTCCTCTGAGCCCTGTTATACCACACACATACATGCAGTATGTGAGGATGCTCTCAATCGAGCACCTATAGAAGGACACCAGCAGTCTCTGGCAGATGTTATTTTTTTTACTTAGGATCCTCAGGAAATACAGTCTCTGTTGGGCCTTTTTCAGTAACTCAGAAGTGTTAACGCTCCAGCTCAGGTCCTCCTCAATGTGGACTCCAAGGAAACGGAAGTCTGTTACCCTCTCCACCCAGACTTCTCCAATGTGCAGAGGAGCCAGGTCGCTTCTTCTCCTCCTGAAGTCGATAATGACCTCCTTGGTCTTTGAAGTGTTGAGGCGTAAATTGTTCTCGTGACACCACGCTGTCAGCCGCTTTACCTCCCTGTACGCGATCTCATCCCCCTCTGATATGAGCCCCACCACCGTGGTGTCGTCAGCAAATTTGACAACGGTGTTGGTAGGGTGTTGAGGGGTGCAGTCATGAGTGTAGAGGCAGTACAGTAGGGGGCTCATCACACAGCCCTGTGGAGAACCTGTGCTGACGTTAATGGACGTAGATATATATTTGCCCATCCAGGCTGCGACTGGTCAGGAAACTCAAGATCCATGCACAGATGGACTGTGGCATACCCAGGGCCACCAGCTTGTGCACCAGCTTGTTGGGAAGGCAGCGCTATAATCCACAAAGAGCAGCCGCACATACAGTAGCTACCCTGATTCTCCAGGTGGGAAAGAGCAGTGTGGAGAGCTGTGGCTTCTTCTGTGGATCTCTTTTCCCTGTAAGCAAACTGGTGAGGGTCGAAGCTTGGTGGAAGTAAAGATGTTAAATGAGTCCGTACCAATTTTTCAAATCATTTCATGAGCACAAGTCCAGGCACTCAATGGCACTGACGACTGGACGGTAGTCGTTGAGACCGGAGATATGGCTTTTTTTAATTACTACTAATTGAAATAGAGACAGACACTGCATAAGACCACAACCTCAATGCATTCAATGTTAAAAAGTTATTGTTTCACTGTGGCATTGAAATCGGTATTGCGTATAGAAGTATCGCAACCTAAACCATGTTCTATGTAATCCTACACTAAACAAAAATGTGACATTTCCGTCATCCCAGGCGCTTCTTCCAGCTCAGCCGTGCATGTACATATATGCGGTATGTAATATCATTAAAGGATTACACTTCAAAGAAATGTGTAATCCTCAAAGTCAGCACATGTTCAGATGTAATCAATCACCATAAGTCTATCAGCGAATAATGTGAATGACATACAGGTCCTTCATTAGTTAAACAGATTCACACAAAAAACCTACGATGTCTACCATTTGAAACAGCTACTTAATGTGGCCAAAAAGCCAATTTCTAGAACATAAAATAAAATCTATAAATAAAAAATGTTCAGACAGTACAAGCATGTATCTTTTAAAATAGTAAAAACACTACTTTTTCTGTGCGCTTCCGAACGTTTTGGTACAACTCCTTTCCACGATGTAATGACTTTCATTAACTTAATAATTGATGCTGTGGCCACAGGTAACAGCTTGTTTTCCTCCGCGCCTCTGGCCCTGTACACCTGCCACCACGGCATCACCACACACCAATCAATTAGGACAGTCACCCGGCACCCGTGGCCAAATGACTAACGCACTGTGATAGCAGATGAAAACAAAATTAAACATAATATTGGAGAAATTATATGGTGAGCAGTGGCACTAGTCTGTTGGGTAATTATTTAGAGTAGTGTTTTGAGAGAGCACAGTGACAGATGGAGCATTAAATGTGTGTGTGCCCATAAGCCATGTCTGACCATTAACTCAGGCACATTCTCTACGGTTTACTCACAGCACAAACCTGGTGTTCTACAGTTGCACCGATAAAATAGGAGTTGACAAGATGGTGGTCAAAATCGCTCACTGCAAATATCAAAAACTGTAAATGATTAACTGAAAATGTACGACAGTACAATTGCAATTCTGAATAAAAAGAAGTAAAAAAAAAAAAAGGGGGCAAAGATTCTTCAGTCTTCATCTGTACTCTGTAGTTGAAGTGTAGGATGTTTTGCTGTACTGTAAATCCAAAGGACTTCATCAGCAAATGAGCAGAAATGACACGCTTGTGGGTCTTTTAAGAAGAAATCGGTAGGAGGAGTTGACCTCTAAGTCCCACCTGTCTTGGTTCTAAAGGTTGGAAAAACATCTTGGCCTATTAACACCTAATTAGTGCTCATTACCTTCCTATTGGCTTTGTGCTACTGCTGTTCACACTGGCCCTGCCCTGGTCAGTGGCCCAGCTTCATTAGCATGACATAGAGATGGTTTCTGTTGAAGAT
>OMNZ01004341.1:1788-12262 GCA_900303255.1 Lesueurigobius sanzi | reverse complement strand
TTTCATGGCCATTCAGCTATTAGTTTAGTTTGTCACATACACATAGATACATACAGTATAACATGCAGTGAAATGTATTAGCTATTTGCCCGATCTTTTATAGGTGACCGCGGGTACGCGGGTGGCACCGTGGCTCATAACGAATCCACAGACCGAACAAGAGGCTTATAACCAAAAACATGCCGCACTCGCGCCACCGTGGAGCACAGTATATTTTTATTTCCCGTTACTCCTTGAAGAAGGACGTTGATTTCCATTGAATTTAAGTTTTTTTTCCTTTTGGGATTCTCCAAGTTTGTCAGTTTGGACTTGCGTTTGGTCATTTTTCCTCCTCAGGCAGTCTGATGCACACTAATCCTTTTATGGTGAATGATAGGCGGTGACATATGCTAATTGGTCCTAACACGCACACGCTTCCTATTTGGCATTCACCAACCTCAAGACACAGGTGCGAACGGTTTACCCCCATTAAGAGTGTGTCGTGAATCTGGCGCAGATTCTTCTCAGTGCCTTCGTACGTACGGATTTTATGAAGTTTTTTACGAAGATTTTCATGAATGAGGCACATTGACTTCCTTTTCTGTAGCAGTGTTTACTATTCTTATTTTTCTGTTTTCCTTTTTTCTGTCTTGGGTGATGCCACTGTCCTCACTCAGTTATGCGGCCACTCCCTCAGGTCACCAGATGTTCTGAGTTTGTGTTCACACCAGGTGTCACGAGTTTCTAATCACTCCTCTATAAAAGAGGAGACGTAGTCGCTGTTGCTCGCTTCTTGGGAAAGGCTTTGTTGGAGCCGATACGCGTGGAAGAAACCAGAAATAATGTTTAAAAAATGTTATACATAGTGTACAAAGTGAAACACACATCAAACACAGCTGTCAATAATAATAATAATATATATTGTTTTTTCATTATACAACACCCACAACACAAACCCTGACAAATCCAACTTCCTTCCTTTGGAGGTGTTCCAAATGTATGTGTGTATCCTGCGTTGGACTTTCTACTTGTGGTTCTTGCCAGTTTCCTAAACCCTAACCTCATATCGGTACCTGTCCCATTAGCTGCGGGTGCTAACTGTCCAATCAAGAGCTGCACACAGCGGAAAGAGGGTGCAGTCGCTGTATCTGCGGGCGCCGCCAATCGAAGCCTCTGATTGGCCGGGCGGAAGGCAGAGGTCAGCCAACAGTGCGCCCATGAACGCCAGATGAAAAGTGCTTCGGTCTGTGTTGGAGAGCTGCTCTTCATTTTCACTGCGGACCACGAGTGATGCAAAGATCCATTGGTATTAGACTATCAAAGGGGTATAAATGCAGTGGCAGAGTGGTTAACCTTCCGTCTTGTAGGTTGACCTCCTTCGGGAGCCAACTTATCCGTGGATATCTTTGACTATATGCTACCTCTGGGTCTCTTTAGGGATCATTCATTTCAAAATTCAAAAAACAGGCATGTTTTGGGAGCAAGAAATACTTTAAATCCAAATGAGGATCCACAAGCACCAGCAGCTTAAACTTGAAAAGACGGTAAAAAAAATATATTATATATATATATATATATATATATATATATAGATCCATTGGTCAATATATTTTATATATATATATATATATATATATATATATATATAAAATATATAAATATTCAGTTTGCGTCTTGTCCTGGTCATCCATTGTATTCTCAATTGCTGACTGTGGTTCATATGAAGATATACAGTATTTAAATGTTACACAGTGGGCAGTAAGTGGGCAGCAGATGGATAATGTAAACAATACGTAGGATGTACACAATTAACCAGAGGAGACCTTTGAGTTCATGAACGTAGGCGTTTTGTTGTGAAGCTAATGGCTATCATTAATTAGAATTTAAAATAAAAGAGTACTAATTAAAATTAAAAGACAATTATTTTTATGCAAATTAGTTTAATTTTTTGTGTTATTTTAACCTTTTATTTGCATCAACTATTGGAAATACAGAAGTGTCTTTGGTGCAGCATTTGCAACCTACACAATAAGAAGTGCATCTCATAATCTTTATTTATTTACTTGAGGGTCACTCAGCTAATTCCCCTCGGGCTGAAACAACCAATCCATTAATCTTCAACTAATGGATTATTGAAATAGTTGTCAACTATCGATTCATCATTTCTGGAATATACAGACTCAGACAGTGTAAGAATTAGGTCCAAATGTTGTGTTTTTTGCGAAAAAACAATGTTGTCTCCAAAGGCATTGGTTATTCACCCTATTCTGCCCCGCCCACTTTTGTTGTAAAAGCAATTCCTGTTTTTATTAGCACTTCCTGTGAGCTGGGATTTCCATTGCTGTCAATGTAAGAGAGTGAAGAAAATAAAATGGGAATGAACAAAAAATCTCGAAGGAAATATGTTATTGTGGCTCAGGTTTAGTTTCAGTGGAAGGACGACATTAGAAAAGTGATCTAAAATAACCTTTTAGAGATATAATCTACTTGTATCTCTAATTGGCTAATTGTCTGTGAGGAACTCTTAAAGAACAACTAAACACCAAATCAACTTTTTTTTGCTGATTAACTGTATAAATGGGTGTCTAATAGTGTTGCTACATGTCTCCATAATTACTTTGACATTTTAGTGCACATTTGTAGAAATCTAACTTTTGTGCTTAAAACCGTCTGTGTGGCGCCCTCTCGAGGGTAAAATTATATGGCTTTTGCATTTTAGAATCTGTCACCTTATTGGTTCAACCGGGGATGTGACGACACAGAACTGATGTGATGTTAGCAGCTCTGCCGCTGTGGGGAATAAACAGCTCCGCCCCCGCAGAAGCCTACAGGCACGCCCCTTTCACACCAGTTTTTGAATTTGGTGGATGGGCGGAGTAAACTTTGGAACGGGGGTGAGTTGGTCTTTTAGGACCAAAGCTGATGGATCTATTCACACAGCAGTTTGTTGTAAATGTTACATGTGTCGGCCGATTAATGGATTACCAAAATAATCGTTAGTTACAGCCCTAATTCCCCACAGATATAGGGGGTATCCAGACGATGTCATGGCAACAGAAACAAAATTAGTGTAAGTTGTGAAATAGTATTTTATGTGTTTTGACACTGCTGCTTCACGTGGTACTGAGAATCCTCTGCAGTTCAAGTCTGTGGTTAAATATAAAAGGCACCGTATTTTCCGCACTGGAGTATAAGTCGCACTAGCCAAAAAATGCATAATGAAAAAGAAAAAACATATATTTTAATATATAGGTTGCACCTGATTACAAGTTGTGAGACCAACCAAACTATGAGAAAAAGTGACTGATTGACTAGTCAAAATGTCGTCCTCTTTTAGGTTAGTCTTTGTTTTAAACTGCTTTCTTCATGATTTAATCTTAGTTTCAGCCTGTTTCAGTCCATTATTTGACTTGGTATAGACCAGTTTTAGACCTAGACCATAATGGCTTACAGAGCCATTATGTCTTAGGTGTTACTCAAAAAGCCAAATAATTTCTTAGTTGGTACTACTTCTAATTTCGTAGGTGGTGCGTGATGTCAAAAGTTTGAGGACCACTGCTCTATACAGCCGAGCCCAGAAAACGATGCAGCTCGAAATTCAAAATCATCAAACTCACTTAATTTAAAGTGTCTGTTTAGCATCACTGGATCATTTCTATAAATATACAATAGGAGAGAAAACGATGTTGCGTGTAATTCAAGGTAACCTCAAAAGTGATGTACAACAAGCCAATCAACCACAGCCTTTAAATAACACTGTCACTAATTGTCTCATCTTCTCTGTATACATTAACGTTAGAAGGCACTTGGGATTTGCATTGGATCCATATTGTGAAAAATATCAGTCACATTTGCAATGTAAGCCACATATATCCTCTGTGCGACGCATTGTAAACAGAAGTAAGCCCTGTGTAATGAGTGGGCTGTACACCAGGAGCAGGTAGAAAGCTTGAAATTGCATTTGAGGCATCGCACGCACACAGACAGATGGCAAAGGCAAGATAGCGCCTCCTTATCCCTCAGCTGTGCATAGACTCCTCTGCCTCTGCAACTCGCTCGGAAGTCTTCGGGTTTGGAAGAAAAAAGGAGACATTTGTGACAAGTTATTTCACGATATTAAACTCGATTTTTAGCCGACTAAACCCCATGTGCCAACTGTCCTTGGCTCTCCAAAGTGCCACCACTCGGCTGTCCTCTCAGGCAAGGTGAACCGCAACCCTCTGACACAGACAGGAGCTCCAAACGGAGACAAATAACCTGGCCATTGCCATAGAAACCAGCCTGTGCCTGCAAAGCCATTGAAATGACAAGTTATTCCAGTTGAAGTACTTTTTCCTTTACAGCTTTGTCAGACTTTGCTTCTTTTCAAAGACGTGTGTTACTGAACTGTGTCTAATGTTTGATGGCTTTGTATTCAGCTTCTTACAAAGTCTTTTCTCTGGGTAACAATGTATAAGGGTGCTGAATATTCACTACAGTGTCCCCTTTAATTTATCCATCATAACTGTCCTCTCCCAAGGCCACACTGATTTACCTCATCAATCGAATCCAAGTGCCAAAGACATGATTTTATGTATGCCAAAGATATAGTTCCACTTGGCAGTATGGTGGAGGTTGGGCCAGTATGTCCCTAAGTGTACTTTACAAATTCTAACTCAAGAAATGTATATCATTGAACCAATAGCATACAACTACAGCGAACTGAAAGATACAGGATTCACAGATTACTACTGTGGTGTGTCTGTGGTCGCACATGTTACATTTCTTAAGCTATGTTTCATATCATATTGCTTTGCAGGCAACTGGTAACTGGGAAAACATGCTGGAATGCTGCAAGTCGTAATTACTACTTGATTATTCTCAGAATGGTTGTCAGTCATGTGAACCTTGTAATTGGTCACAGCCTATTAGATTCTGTTATTTTTGCATACTTTGAAGTATAACATTTACATTAGCGTATTGTTATAGCATTAGCCATAACAATGAGGTTATTCAGTTATTCAGTTGGAAAGAATATTGGAACGAGTCATTTTCAAGTGGGAAATATCCCATTTACCAGGTGCCTGGAACGCAGCGTGAATTCCAAGTGATCACTGCTGAATATTGTTTTATCTATGAAAAGACATTAGGTGGACTGGATGTACGTTTAGTTTCCAGGTAGCAGTCATTTGTATGTGTCAAACTGACCCAACCTCTGCCATTCTCTGGTGGTGGAAATAAACCCACTGTTTCTGTGACTGTTACCCATAACGCTGACGCGCAGCAATGCTAACATGTGTTCTATTTTCTGCATTACTGTCTTGACTTGCCACTAACATTTTGCCCCCTAACGACATTTGATGTCCTTTGAACTGTTTATACTTCTGCATATTTTAAATTTGATTGAAAGATTTACTAAAGTAATTGGGGACATACATTTTCCATAATGCTAACGCTTTAGCTAATGGGATTACTTTAAATTTCATCAAAAATGTAATGGGAACTCAGAGTAGTGGGTGTTATTACAAAGGGGGAATGTTTCTCATATCCAAGAACAATCTTACACAGCTTTCTTTTTTGTAATTTTTTTTTCATGCAAAAATCATGCGGCCAATTTGTTGATGTAAGTGACCTGAACCTCGTGGTTTGCTATCTTATTTAAACAGCACAATGTGAGCGCTAGTGTAGTCAGCATAGGCCAGTTAGCCATTGAAATGTGTAGTTAACTGTTACCTTTTGTATTCTATGATTATGAATTAAAATAACTAACTTGTAGATTAGATTTTAGAACAGTCAGAGGCGCAGCATAGAATAGAATTGAACTCTTGTTTACTGTAGTTTAAATAGTGTAACTAACCTGCAGTTTTAGTGCTGTTCTAATACTGGTGTTCTATATGCACTTAACCTGTGGAGGCTCTGAACAAGGCTGGTTACTAACACTCTTTTCCCTTGTCTGTTTCTTGTCCTAGGAGGTGATTTAGTGTTGCCCATTATAACCGTGGACTCCTTAGATCCCCCCTCCATCGCCACTCGCTACCCAGTTATCCCCCCGCCCCCCACCACTTACCGCCCCTTCCTCACGCTGCTCGAAACCACCAAAGAGTCCCTCCCCTTACCCAACGGCCGGCCCCCCTGCCCCATGGACCAGGAGGACTGTGAGGAGCCCATGGAGGTCTCGGCGTACGGCTCGGGGGAGATGACCGAGTCGGATGACGAAGATTATTACAAAAACGCCATGGTCACCGACAGGACGGTCCTCCCCCCGCCTCCCGCCGCCGAGGGGGGCGTGGTAGCGCAGAACCCGCGCGACCGCCACTCTTCCCGCTTACCCAATTCCAAAACCCCACCCCAGGTGTCCACCCCGACCGCCCCGCCCGACCAACTAAGCCCCCGACTCAAACCCAACACCAATAACATCCCGGCGGGTAAAATGAACACCCGCGATCAGGTTCTGCTACCCCCGGCGCACCCGTCCTCCGATCCGGGCCATCGTAGAAACCCCGGAATCACTCACCCCCCGAATTTCCCCCATGTCCCCACTCCAGATCCGACGTCTCCGGAGAGAGGCCTCCCGGGAGCGGTGGAAGTCCAGCAGTCCAGCAGCACGACGGGGATGGTGGTTGGCATCGTAGCGGCCGCAGCGCTGTGCATCCTCATCTTGCTCTACGCCATGTACAAGTATCGCAACCGGGACGAGGGCTCCTACCAGGTGGACCAGAGTCGTAACTACATCAGCAATTCGGCCACACAGAGCAATGGGGCGCTGGTCAAGGAGAAACAGCCCAGCACTGCCAAAACAGTCACAAAGAACAAGAAGAACAAGGATAAAGAGTACTATGTGTGAGAGGGGAGCATAGCGAAAGCACCTGGAGACGGGCAGAGACGAGAGGGAGACCTACGGGCCTTTGACAGATCAGTATTGCAAGCGCTGTAGTCCATGTAACTACAATTGGGCACGTAAAACCCCCCAAAACTTCCGATATCAATTTTAAACTACAGTCGACATAATCCAACCACGCAGCCAATGGAAGAAGATGCAAAGTGAGTCGTGATAACTGCCTTCGGAAAAGTGATGATCCTGTATTTAGAGCCGTTTCCTCAGAGTGAATCGAAAGAGTAAATTTGCTCCTGCTCTGAAAACAGTGAGTGTCTAAAAGCAGATTTACAGGATAGTCAGACGAATTTATTCATTAGGAATATTTGACTATATTGTTGACAGGAATCTGAAAAACATCTTTACACACACAAAATATTGACAGTACTTAATAAAATAGATTAGTGTTTTGAAGCCATAAATGTAAAAAAGAACCAAATCTATATCTCTAATAAAAGTTGGATTTCCAAATCCTACTTCTGATTAGTTTTATGTTGACCTAATTTTTTTCAGTTATTTCCTAAGTTCGTAGAGCTAATTCGAAGTGAATCTACAAGACTAATGTTAAGTCGCTCCTCCTTACAAAGAGTGTAAGAACAAATTCGACGAATCCATTGCAACCATACAATTTTGTATATTTTGAACAAAATACAAAACATAATTATCAGAGGTCGATCATGAAGAACACATTTAACCTCTCTTTGTTGAACCTTTAATATTATTTTACCAAATGCTATAGACCCTTTTGCTGCTTACATCATCAGTGACATCAGCTGGAGGCAGGAAGTGAGCAAGAGAAATAAGATTAAACTAAAACTAGTGATTATAAGTGTAAAACTACAACTAAAAAAGGGTCTATAGTATTATAGTATTATTTGAAAGGCAACTTGTTTAAAGAAATGTTACAAACAAAATTGCATGCCAGTGAAACCAATTGATCACCCAAGTGGTGAATACAGAAGTTTGTGTTTTGTGTCACCAAAAAATGATCATAACAGAACCATGCTGTGCCAACACCAACCAGATGTGCTGTATAGTATGTAAGACTATTAATATCTTGAGTACTGTGAGCCACCTTTTGTCAGTATTCCCAAACAAAAAAACAACATAAAAAGTGAAAATAGACGAACTACTCTTGGTGTACAATCCATATACTGCCAATCTCGTTTCTCGTCGCGCCTCGTCAGTGCGTCTCTTCTCGTCTCCGGTGCTGCGCTGCCACCCAAGAACTCTGCCGCGTTTCAAGCATGTAGTATCCATTTACCGGGGGGGGGAAATCTCTCTTCTTTTTCTTTCTGTGGAGGTTTTTTTCGGGGGGCTGAAATTTTAAAGACGATCGATCATAACAACCTGAAACGTAGCAACTTATGTGACACCGCTCCGGAATTTGTGGATGCTAACGTAAGCCGCCAAAAAAAAAAAAAAAAAAAAAAAAAAAAAAACTGAGGCCAAAAAGCTGACCCCTACTTTTCTTTGTTCCAGCAAGATCCGTGTCATGTGATTCTGGGGATTTTAGGGGATTTACAATTACTAATCCAACTGAAAAACATACAAACCTCCAGCAGACTTTGTTCTATATAAGTATAAATATATGTATAGACGTTACAGAAATCTATGGACCTATAATTCTGAGCGTGGAGCCGAGCGTTCACAAAACGAGTGAGCAGAGAAGACGGACTATAGAATTTTGTTTTCTGAACATTTACAGTAATTCCCCTTGATCCCCCACAACCGTGTCATACAAATTGCGGTGTTACACGAAAGTACCGCAAGGAGATCCCATGTCGGTTTGCTCTTTTTTATCTCGACGCCAGGACATTTTACGGGAAAATTGTCAAAAATGTCCCCTTCGGTTTGGAAGACGAACTTTTGCCTGTACGGACTTACGTAAAGCAGCCAACGGGCAAAAAAGACGACGGGAGAGCACACAGCGTGGATGGCAAGTGAACTCTAGTATTGCGAATTTTGTCAACTCTAATAAAAAAGCAAACTGTACCATGAAAAGAAGAAAAATCCCGAAAAAAGTTTGTGAAATGTCTAAATATTTGACTCTCATCCCATTACTAAGAGAAGTGTGTTTCCCTACGCTCATTCCTGTTGAGGAGAAAATGAAATTTGTCTTTTTCTTTTTGCGAAATTTGAGAAATGTGATTCGGGTTTGAACCATGCAGAGCAGAGATACCCCCTACCTCCCATCTGTCGGCTTTGGATTTGATTTAGCTTCTTTTTTTTTTACGTTTTATTTTCCCAGGTTGTATGTTCCCATTCCACGTGCGATTATTTCCCCCCCCCCCTTTTTTGTTTTTGTCAATCATTTGCCATGTTCTCATTCTTATATCTGTCTCTTTTTCGCTCCATTCCCAAGCCTTCTCCTCCCAGTATCTTCCTGTTCTTTCTAAATGTTATTGTAAAGTGTTCCAGTGAGATGACTCTATTATGTGTACATTAACAGAGGGAATACACTTGGTTATATACTTCTTACTTTCCGTGTCGTGTGGTCTTTTGGTCTCCTTTTCTTATTATGGGTCAATGCTGAATGTTTGACACTGGGGCTACATTTCCAAAACCAATCTCTTTCGCTAACACAATAGAGTGCAACCAATCTAAATTGAAGTAGGCTTTTTTTTCTTGTACTACAACTATCATGACTGGTAATACCTTTGTAATACTACACACTATTGGTTGCAGTTAACTTGAGAACAAAGTGTCATTTTCCATTTAGGTTTCTACTTCCTTATTTATCAAATAACAGATAGTTTTAGTGTTTAACTTTTCTGTATGACACAGGAGATGTGAGCATGATGTGCTGAACCGGAAACAAATTCCACCAACTCTGTTGTGTGGCCATTAATAGAAGAAGAAGAAGGACTGGCCATATGGCTTTTGCTAGGGCTGATCCTGATCAATACTCGGATGGGAGACCATCGGGGAAATTGCCAGGAAGCCTGTGTGATTGTAGTGTGAGAGTGAGTGTTGGTGGTGAGAGGGGCCGATGGTGCAGATTGGCCTCGATTCCATCAGTCTACCTCAGGTGGCTACAATAGTAGCTTACCGCCACCGAGTATGGAGTGAATGTAAAGTGCCTTAAAGTGTCCAGAAAAGCACTATATAAAAGCAATGTATTATTATTAGTAATTATTGAGAAAACTGAACAAGACTTGAAGAAGCTGGGAACCACCACACCTGGGGCTTCTATGAAGATGGATAAAGTTGGAAAAGGGAGGAGAGGAATATTTTGCTGCTGACGAGAGCCATTCAGGTTCAGGTAACTTTGTTTATACCCAAAGGTAGAATTAGCTCACAGCTTTACAAGACCAAACGCTAAAACTACAGGAGGTATTACTCTATCTTCATCATCATCAGCAACATCAAATGACTCAATGACCCTGCCGTCAAAGCATACGAATATAAAATAATGTCAACCCAAAATTTACACTCCAAAAAAACTATAATATGTACAAGTAACCTAATATGTAATCTGTGTAATTATTAAGTGCATTGACTATCTACTCAAGGCTGTTTTGTTCTAAATTAGTCTTAAATTGTGTTGACTGGTTGTATATTGCACCATCTCATTACGTTTTCCAAATAATCCACAAAATAAAAATATGGGGGGGGGGGGGGGGGACCCCCCAAAAAAAA
>OMNZ01004332.1:1630-23173 GCA_900303255.1 Lesueurigobius sanzi | reverse complement strand
AAAGACACACACTATGGGACACACAATGATGAAATGAAATGAAATTTATACATGATTTGGAAGTTTTTTTATGAATAAAATAGTGGGGTCAAAAAGTTGAAGGGGTGCAGATATTTATGCAACCCACTGTATATATATTTTATATATTCTTTTCAATAGTATTTTTTTTAAAGCTACTTGAAGCATTTTGTGCTGGCTGCCTTCCACTTCCAATAGATCCCTTCCACACTGTCACACTCTCTGTAGGCTGCTCCTGTTGTGTCTCTGCTGTTCGTTCTGTCACTTTGTGTTCTTCCGGTTGAATTTCCAGGGAAGTTTTCGACCTGGTGTCTCAGACAGTGTCTGACTCATGTGACCTTCCCCCTGTTACAAGTTGTCAATAGTTGTTCTTGAAAAACAAAAATAAAAAAAGCTAAAACTCATCAAATGTCATGTTCTTTGATCAGATTGCTATGTATAACCTAAAACAAATGTAGGATTCGGTCGTGACTTTACACCTGTGTGTAATAAATGCATCTAATTGATTGGGTGGCATGGTGGCGCAGAAGAAGATTTTGGGTCCAGACAGTGTCTTTCTGTCTGTGGAGAATGTATGTTCTCTTCGAGCTAGCGTACGTTTCCTCTGAATGAGTGTCCCATGTGTGTTTATTAGCATGCACTATCCTCTGTAAACAAACTAACTATCAAACAAATAAAGAAGTATAAAGGAGTTCAAATAACAACAGCAGTGTATAGGAGGAGTGCAACAGTATTGTACCTAATGATGTAGCCAGTGAGCAGAGCGTCATCGCAATAACAGCAGAAGTGATCCTCCACAGTGTAACTCAAGCCAGAGGATGATAGCCCGATGTTTTCCCTCCCAGGGCTGCCACTATCTGGAAGGCCCGATGGTTCAAATTAAACACTTGTGCACACTGTTTACTCATCTTCTCTGAGAGGGGTGTGAGGGGAGTGTTTGTTTTATGATGTGAGACGGGCCTGCAGGGACCAGCAGAAGGTCTCTTTGCGGAGATAGCGATCACAGCCAGGGAGCGGCGTGTGAAAGAACGCAGTGCTGTGTGGGCAGTGTGACATGAAATAAAACATGCTAGGAGAGCCAATGCATACTGACCAAGGGACCGGGGGGACTGTCACAGAGGATCAGTCAGCTATGATGAGGATGGATCTTCAGAATAGGGAAATGGCACTTTACAGAGTGTGAACTGTGATATATTATACATTCATTATTCAGGCGTTTGCTCTGTTTGAACGCTTTAGGTTTGGTCTACAATGTCCGTTAGCGTGAAATAATGTGCAGTAGAACAAGTAACGGTGCTTTGAAATTTGTATCACAAAAATTGCAACAGAGGGTTGATGCAATTGGGGATATTTAGGCCCCGTCCACACGAAGACGAAGACGGGCCTAAACGCAAAAGTATTATATCAAACCGGCCTATCATCCACACGAAGCCGGCGTTTTGGGGGAGTGTAAACGATAAAGTTTGAAACCTTGTCTCAGGGTGGAAATATTTCAAAAGGCAGTTTTCGCGGCTCCATTGTTACTGGCTCTCCGCAGCTTTCCTAAAACGATGACGTCACAGCGCCAGCGTTGTGTATGTTTTGCATAATCTACTGACCTTATAATGGCTTTATCAACCCAATCCAGCCTGTTCTGACCGTGATACTTCTCCTCTGCTTCACCGCGAGGCACAGCTGACACACGGAGAAAAGCCCCAAAGAAATATCCTCCATTCTGTCTGTGTTTTTGTCCTGACAGAGAGTCCGTTCACTGACAGTATTTCTGCTCTCGTCCTTTAAATCTAAAACATAAATCCACCTCTTTGTTTCTTCTGTAAATAAATAAAAAATCCACGGGAATAGTTTCATTTCACCGTGATGGGTCTGTTTACATTAGAACACGTCTCTACAGTGTTGTTCTGCTTTGGGAGGCGTCCTGTAGTGGTGTCACAGCGCCACACACAGGTCTGGAGCTGTACTACAGCGTTTCCACACAAATGAGTAGATCCATGTGGATGCACACATTTACTGAACTCTGTAAACATGGGCTCCATGTTTACAGAGAACGTTTTTGAAATTATACGCGTTTCGTCTTCGTGTGGATGGGGCCTTAGTCCAAAGTCTCCTCCTCTGATCATGACATGTCTGAACCTGCCCAGAGCAGAGTGGCAACTAACAAGCAGCGGCTGTCACCTGTGAAAGTCTGATTTAGACAACTATAGCTCTATACCACCACTGATCACTGTCATTCACTCACAAGTGTCTGTTCTTGGGATTTGTTCTCCCAGAGGAACTCTTTCAGCTAAGAACAACTTTTGTGAATGCCAAGAATTTCTTAAGTCGGCCTTAAGAACAAATTTGTGCATGAGATGGTTTCATGAATGAGGCCCACAATGTCTGCGATAACTGATCACATGTAAGGTTTGCAGAAAAGAAACTGGTCTATATGAGTCGAGAGATGTATAGGCTACTGCGCATGGTGGAACTTCATGGATTATCACAGGCTGAAGAGAAATGGTGGACTAAATATGCAGAATTTTCTCAAAACAAACAAAGAAAACGAACAAACACATACCGTATACACAAGGCATTCAATTTGTAGTATAAAAAAGCATTTCGTCTTGAAATAGAGGATGATGGTCAACACAACTTAAGATCTTTGCCTGTGTGAGATCAGTCCTAATGCCTTGGCAGATGTCTGAGCTGTCCCAGTGTTTAATTACTGTTCATTAAAAATCCTCTGAAACACTTTACAGTCATTTATCAGATACAACGTTGGATCAGCGTCGGGAACATTTGACACTGATCCAAAGCTATGAAGCTTTGGGGCAACAAGACACAAAACCGAGAGTCTATACTGACGGACACCGAAACAGCCAAAGTGTGTTAGGAGTTTTAATCAATGCTCTTCAAATCCCTTATTCACTGTATTTATGTTGATACCACGTGGGCCCCCACAATCTCACATGAACGTGGTTGGCAGCGGCGATGGATGTCAACAAACTGTATACAACCAAAAGCAAATAAGCTGTCGGGCTGCGGGCCGAGCTGAGAAAAAGTCCCTTCTTTTCCTGATCCATTCCATTGTCGGTGTAAACAATGGCTCTTCCAATACGTGGCACAGTCTCATCTGAGTCATCATGTTCCAAAAATGACTCCTTATGGCTACATTCAAGTGACCTTCACATGTGTACGGGCCGAAAGAAGGTCTTGTGAAAATGTACAACCTTGAAGTATTGGAATGAAACGCGATTGGATGTGTGGTTTTGGTTTTAAAGCCGGCATTCACTTCACTTTCCACATTTTAAACACAGCCGTAGGTTCAGTCTAAATGAATTAAAGTGAGACAAGACTAATATGAACTCAGTATAACCTGCATAACCTGCATCTCAGAACATGTTTGCACTTTGTAAAGAGGCAGAAGAGATTTTACAGGCCAGGATAGTTGCAATATTTGTGTTTGGTTATATGTGACTCATCAATCTTTGATTTTGGTTTGCTTGCAATATTAATCTATGAGATATGTATTTTTTTCATTCAGGCAAACTGGTGTACTAAACTAACTAAAATGTAAAGGAATAGCATGTGTCACCTTTTGAATAATTATGGAAAAAAAGTTTGCAAAGAAGAATAGCCCTCAGCACAGCCTACTCTCCTGTGGGCTGATTAAGCTGTGATTGTCCAGAGAGCTTCCTGCCCTATTCCCACAGCACCCAAGAAAAGCCGTTTACTGCTATATGATAAATGAACACTCCTCTATTCCTTATACACAAAGCTATTTGGCTATGCATTGGCTGTGGTGTCATAGTGTATGGGAATTACAACATTGCAAGCAGCCAGTCACCTCATGTCTAATCTTTGAAACAGTGCAAAAGTGCGATCCGGTCTTTGTCACGTCGTTACTATCTTTGCCAGTAGTTTTCCTGGCATTGCCCTTCTTCTCTTTTCTCATTTCTCATAAGAGGATGCTCCCCGACGGACCAATCAGAGCCGGCTCCCTGCACCACCTGACCTCCCTTAGTGACCACTCAGACGGTTCCTATACTCCACCAAGTCACGGGGGCGAATCTGCAAAGCTTCCCTTATATACACTAGAAAAAACAAGCACCACTAAAGAATCTATTTAATCTGCGTCAGTGCATGGAACAACGTGGTGTCCTTTAATATGTTTTAGAATAAAGCTGCAATCCATCAAAACAACATAAAAAAAAAAAGGCGAAATCCTCCCGATGAGCAGTCCTGACCAGACTTAGCTCATGATCTAGAGATGTAGTTGCCTATTGCCTATAGCAGCATTGAGGGATGAGTGGATAGAAATTCTTACGGGAGCAGTAAAGTGTACCTTAGCCTTTATAGATGTGTAGATTGTCAGAATTCAAATAATAGGGTAATAGGTAATTCTAAAGAGCCTAGGTCAAAAAGGGGTAAACAGCACCAATGTTTCCACTGACAAAGATTATTATGCACTACTGCTTCCATTTTGTTACTTTTTCTTTGTGTGTTTATGTGTTTAAGGTCTATTTGAAAGTTTTACTTGTTCGAAACAGCCCAAAACACAACAGGTCTGGCCCACCTGGCAAATTCAATAACCCGATGTGGCCCATACTTGGCCTAGGCCCTATACTGTAGTTAGTTAGTCTTAGTTTATTAATTTCTCTGTAATTCCTGGGCCAATGTCACAAATTTCAATGTGTTCTGTCAGCACACAAGAACTAAGGTACTTTTCTCATAAAGGTGTCCAAAAGTGGTGACAATATTCAAAAACATGTGCATGATGTTGGCCAATAAAAAGGATGTTCAGCCATAAGTACAATGGTTCATGAATCCAATCACTACTAAAACATTTGTCAATTGTCAACTGTCTCTCTCCCATAGAGATGTATTGGTACCTGCAATCCAACTAAAATAGAATCATATAACATAAATACAACCTATTCAACAAGTTAGTGGTTGATTGCAGGATTTTTGCAATGCAGAAGAGAGCAATGTGGAAAAAGGCGAGTGGAAGTACGTCACACTGGGGCCCTGAGCCATAACCACAAACCATAGCTTCATGTACTGCTACGCCAACCGTCGCTCAGAAGCGTGTTCTACTGACTAGCCAATCCAGGAGGAGTCAGGCGTCCCGCTGAGAGACAGAGCGTACATGACAAAAGCTCGCGGATAGAGCAGGAGCGGATGGAAAGACGGGGTGTTTTGAAGTGCGGCGTAGGCGTATGTAGCATGTTCCCCCGGGGGAGAAAATGGGTCGGCTCGGGGTATAGCGGGAAGCCCCCCTGCTGACAAAGCCCACTGCTGGACAATCCATCAGCCGGCTAATCAGAGCGATGTGGAGCAGAAGGGGACGAGAGGAGGCGAGGCTAGTGGCGAGGCAGATTTAAGCTACTCTCTCGCAGCGCTCTTATCTCAAACCCTTAGTAGTTAAAGAGATTGGCACCGGGATGATCCGGTTGCGTCCCGTCGACTGTCAGAGCGCCAAAAGCATCCGGGGGAAGATGCTGGAGATTGTTCTACACTGAGGTTTGGCGTGCACATTTGCTCTGCAGCGAGAGAGCGCTATTATAAACCTATACAGTTCAAGATCAGGTGGAATGTAACACCATGCTGCATTGGGGTCGTCCATTACTCCTAACAAGATAACTCTGCGGCACTGAAGGGTGGGTCAAATGCAGAGGACAAAGAGACAATAAAGTGTAGCTAACCTCAGACAGAAGGTTGTGCTTTTGATTATTGCCTGACAAAAAGAGGTGGGCGGAGTAGCCAAAAAGAATATATTCGTATAGAGATTTATGTTTTAGTGTTGTAATCCACCAAACAAAACATCTACAGATTGATTATACAGTATATAAAAATGTAGGTTTAGATTACCGTATTTTACGGACTATAAGTCACACCGGAGTATAAGTTGCACCAGTCAAAAAATGCATAATGAAGAAGAAAAAAAAATATATAAGTCTCACTGGACTATAAGTCACATTTTTGAGGGAATTTATTTTACAAAATCCGAGACCGAGAACAGACATTTCATCTTGAAAGGCAAGTTATAATAACAACAATAGAACAGAGAACAACAGGCTGAATAGGTGTACGGTATGCTAACGTGACACATTGATGGTTATTCAGCTACACCAAGCATAAACAACAAACTGTATAGGTGTCTGATATGTTAATGCAACATATTAATTCATATATAAGTCGCACCTGAGTATAAGTTGCAGGACCAGGCAAACTATGAAAAAAAGTGCGAGTTATAGTCCAGGAAATACGGTAATTAGATTTGTCAACAAACTATAGTCATGCATTTAAACCTCCTGGCTCTACAGTATCTATTATTTAGATTTCATTGTCAAAAATGTAGGCAATTTTGGCCTTTTTATGCTTATAATACCTCCCCCCCATATTCCCCTGTCTCGCCTTAAGTAAATGTAACTACTGGCTTCTGTAAACATCTTCAATATATACACATTTCCATCTGACCTGGGTGTACGGGATATGCAGTATCTGAGAATGAGGGAGCATTTCTTTATTGATTTCTCGTGAACAAAACTTTTATAGCAGCTTGTAGCGAGAGGCAGACTACACAAACTGTACTGTCGCTATTCTATTGCCTTACACATATATTTAATACGTTAGACAAAAAAACAACAACAACAGTGAGCAATGGGCTTTAGTGAATCCCTGGTCCATGGGGCTATGCAGAGAAGGCTGTTGTGAACACAGCGTGGGGAAAACACCAATCCTCCTGGTATATGTGCCGATGATACAGCTGATGAAGCATTCACTGTAACCCACCAGAGACGAGCGCTGTACGCCGAGGGAGGAGAGACCAAATCTCAAGGTGAAAGTGGGCTGTTTTACATTGAGAAAATACACCGCCTCAGGGTGCGGATGACAACACACTATAGTGCGTGCATGCTGTGCTCGCCTGATTCTGCTTTCCAGACACTTTAAATGGAGTGATATACATTTGAAACTTGAATTACTGATTTAAATATGAGGGGGAAAAATGTATTGCAAGTTTTATGTCATTTTATGTTGGTATATAATAATACTAGTTAAAATGCATGACTATATTTTCTGAGACAAAATGTAAATAATAGGTGGAGCCAGGTTTAAATGTTTTATTTTGTTGATGTAGTAGTTGCAAAGATTCTTTTCAGAGGGGATTTTGGAACTTATATAAACTTATAATTTGTGATGAAATCTGTATAAATTCAAATTTAGCCTTGTTTTTTGGGCTTCAAAACTCAGTACATTGGGCTAGAAATTAAATATTGAAAGAAAGAAAAAGAAAGAAAAGAAACGTAACAATATAGTGATAAGTATAAGACTGTTTGGTGTGATGCTACTAAAGTAGTCACCCACCCCCTTGTGCATGTCTCTCCGCTGGCGTCTCTCCGCTGGCGTCTCCCAGAATGGAAATGACATTATATAGACTACAGCATCTTGTTGGTCACTCTGTAGATAATAATGGAGGTACAATTGGCTAGTCTTCCATGAAGCCAGTTAGCATACGGGGGCGGGCTCCAGAACCCGGAAGCTCCTATTGACTTTCCATTGAAACTTTTTGACCCCTCAATAACTCATTATTGAAAATAGGCTTGTTAATAAGACCCTCAAGTGCTTGTCTTACCTCGTGCTACACTGCCCTGTTCTTTGTCTTTTAATATTGTATAAGTTATTCAAGATATTAACAAAAATAACCGGGCCAATCAGGTGCCTTCTTGCTCTTGCCATGAGAACGTAACTCGCACATACCTTATATGGAATTGGGCGCCAAAAATGCAACATGGCAGGGTGAGTTTGGTCTATTTTTTACTGTGACATTAAAACTAAGATGTTAAAAAAGATCTGTGCTTAATATGGTTTATTCGTGAAGGCCACAGAATACAGCTGCTACACCCATTGTCGGTATGGAGCCTGAACCTGGGGCCAATTAGAGAACCCTGCTTGAATAAACCACAGCTAAATCACTACGTAAAAAGTGACCATAGCCCTTCCAGGTTGCAGTGAAGACGACAAACTATTAAGATAACTCCCTATTACGCGGCGTGGTAAACAAACTTTTCAGGGGTCTAGCCGTGTTTTGGCAATGTGTAACTGCGTGTCAGCGGGGATGGCATGGGCAGGGCTTTTTGCATAATGGTCTGTGTATTGTATTAAGATAACTACGGTGGCTGAGAGGGGCCCTATTGGATGTCCGGCAGATAACGGCAGGACAGTGTCAGGCCGACGCAGCGTATGTCTGAGTAATTAGGACTTCAGGGGGATGAGAGTAGGCCACGGGAAGGAACGAACAGCAGCACACAACAGAGGAGAGCAGGGGAGGCACTGCTGGTCAGGAGATGATTAGAAAAATACACACTACAACTGACCATAATACAGACGACAATAACAAATGTGGGGTGTAAAAATGTTGATTCATATTCTTCTAATGAGGATGTCGTTGATCTGATCAACTAGGACCAACCCTGACCATAACTCTTTCTAAATTTCTAAATAGTGCAGATATTAGGGATGTTCATTGATTATTCGCCATCCAGCTTAATCCACCGTTTCCCAATGTGCTTGAGTCATGGCACGTATTTTACATTAGAAATATCACCAGCCCCACGACACCAAAACAAACATGTCACAAAGGTATATCAAATTTCTTGAAATATAATGACAATCGAGTCTAAATTGACTTAATCTGTGTGAAACTTGACCCTGCTTTGAACACAAAGCTGATATTCTGCAGGAATTGAAGAAACTTAGACATTTACACACAATAGCAGCACAAAAACGTCCCTCACATTATAGCTTTGATGGTGAGGTAGGTTTTTGTGCTGTATATTCTTTTCCTTCATTGCTTTTCACATTTGTAGCAGCACTTTCATGCAAAACTAAGCAGCTGTAGCCTGGATTTGCCCTACCTTCCTGTATTGTAACTGCCGAACGCATGGCAACTAAAATGGCAATAAAAAATGATGTTAATAATCATTATGCCGTATATTAGAAAATACAGTGTTATCTGAGAGCATTATCTGGGCGTAGTAATATCTTCACTCCTAGTGTGAGAGTGAAGATGTTGAAGTGCTCCTAAGGTGTTATTACGCCTTACAATATAGTGCCCCTATTTATCTGCTTAGAAAATCGACAGGTTTATTTTTGTGCAACTATACTTGGATCGTGTAACTACTCACATAACCAGAAGAGCCGGAGGAGCTTGGTGGCTTTAAACTTCGCCCCAGTTTGATCCCATCTGAATATGCTGGGAGGCTAAATGCTAACAACATCTTTGGACTCTGTGCGTGGCTGAGGGCACGCACAAAGACCAGACAGGTACGCATCAACTCGTCTAAGCTCAGGTAAGAACATATCTCAGTATGGAAAAACGATGGCCTGTTCCTTTAATATATACAAACCTATTATTTGTATTTTGATTGAAAAAAAAAAATCTAATCTCGTTTATTACTTGACAATTGTTCCATAAAGCAATCAATCCATTAAAGAAATTGAGCAGAATGTGCATCATATATTCTACAAACTAATACCACATCTGTTGTACATTTTATGGTCCAAGCTACAATATAAATCATTTACACTGTCCTGAAAGTGTCTTAAAGCACATTGCCCTTCGTGTGTGAACTGACTTGTGCAGGGCTCGTCGGGCTGGTCGCCGTCTCCTCTGTAGTAACCGTTGCGACACACGCAGATGGTGGCGGCCTCAGACGTGGAGCGGCTGTTGGGCGGACACTGGAGACACAGGCCCGGGCCCTGGCTGGACTTGAACGTGCCTGGTGGACAAGCTGAAACCAGATAAGAAGCATTTACTATGAGAACAAACTTGGATCTTCATCACAGGGTCAAAGCAATTGGAGCCAAGAGACGAGACTGATACGTTTGTACAATTTAGTCGAGTTCATTTAGGAGTACAGGCCCCGTGCGGGATTTATTTTGCTAGTATAGTGAAGTGAAATTGGTTTTGCTCTCCTCGAGTATCCTGAATATGCAGTGGTTTGTGAAAAAAAGAAGAAGGCTAGTTAGCGTTACTGTGAGAGGGACCCACAAAAGTAATCCGTGAGACATGCTTCTAAACTGAAACTGAAATATGGATATTACAAATGCGTTAGGAATGTTGTAAGCATAGTTGTAAGCAAAAAAAAATCAGAGTTTTCGCATTTTTGTTTAGTTTTTCCAATTGGACATTGCGTGCATCCATATCGTAAATCCAAACATCTTTATTGCTGCATGTTGCTGGCTTGAACCTTTATAAAACTCATTGGTAAGAAGCTACTGTGGACTAACTTCACAGCCATCTTCTCTCATTACATCACTCCTGGCGGGCTCTATTCCCCCATTACCTTGCGTATATACCGCCATGTGTGTTTAAACTTTATTGAGGTCAGTTTCCCAACATGCCCTGGGGCTGCGGTGAAGGACAGAGATTATTGTGCTTGATATGACTGCGAGTAAGTCCAGGCAATAACCTAATCCATTTACTGCCACATCCCAAAAGAATACAAAGCTAAAGGGCTTGTGCGTCCCGTGGAAGGATTTACTGACTGTAATAACCATGATAAATGTCTAATATTTTAGCGGGCTTTACTGATGGCAGGGAAAGCGGTGGCGTTCCGGAAATCCACTGGGAGCGAGGTAATAAATTTAATGGGACAAACGTCTTACTGTTTCTCCAGCTGCATCAGATTGGCTTGGCAATGTCTGTAAAATATGGACTCAGGCTTAAAATGAGATGTATGGAAAGCTGATGCAGATTTACAAACACGTTTTTAAAGACTAGAGTGGGGTGAAAGAAAAGTACTGCAATGTTATTAGTTTCCACTGTATTTTTCAATCTTTTAAACAAGGCAACCTTGATTGTAAATGTAGAGATTAAGTAAGTAACCCTGATGCAACGGAAATGGAAGTGACTGAATTGACCAATTCTGTAAAAGTATTCTCAAACTAAATTACAAACATAGAAAGCCTCAACAGTGGACAATATTTTCTCATTGCTTTAGGTGTGACTCAGTCATAGCTAATTGTGTCCCAGCTTTGATTGGTTGAAGCTAGTCTTAGCATACTGCTGCTAACTGCAGTATTTTGCATGGCAATCCAAAGTAGTAATGCATGTTCATGGCTCCGATATCCGATACCAGATCGGTGCATCCCTACTACTAACCAATGGATTAGGGCTCTACCTTTTAATGTACTGTATGTGTGGAATGCATCCTATATCTCAAATTTCTGGTTAGAAAAACTACTTTATGGTACTTTGGTACTTGCTGGCCTATTTATATGTGCTTACCCATAACACAAAGTCTTATTAGCAGCAAAATTGATCAATTGCTTGAAATGCATCTGCGTAAGATTGAGTATAATCGTCTGTGTCTAAATTTAGATTCTTCAGTCTTCATCTGTACTCTGTAGTTGAAGTGGAGGACGTTTCGTTCTTCATCCAAAGAACTTCGTCAGCACTGAGCAGAACTGACACACTCGTGGGTCTTTTATGAAGATCCAGTCGGCGGAGTTAACCTATTCACACCTAAATACTGCTGTGAATAGGTTAAGGTGTTAAGATGAAGACTGGAGAATCTTTGCCTACGATGGACAACTCCTGTACGACTGAGAACTTACACAGACGTAAAGTAACTCACCAAAAATAATGGCATTTTTCGAAAGTCCCCGCCTTTGCTGATCTCTGCAACTAATCAGAATCCTGCGGGATTATGCGTTGACCAATGAGACAAGTGTTCCAGTCCAATCAGGAGGGAAAGGGGAGATCACTTTACTTTCAACAATTCTCTCAAATCTTCTTCTCATGTCCAACTCCTCCCCTCAGGAGTGTATAAATAACATCAATTATAAATTACAAATCTCAAACCAAGGACACTCTGTGCATCAGCCCAGTACAGATGGCATCTTTCTGAGAACCTTTCGCTATGTGTGGTTGCAATGCTATGCCCCATCTCTGTGCACCTATTGTAGCACATGTAGTATCAGGCAATAACAAGAAAGAGAATTGTTCTGACCCTCTTCGCTTCAGGGTCAAACTGTCATAAAAACACCACACTTAGCGATGCCACAGAACCAACCTTAGACCCCAGTATCAACAAGCTTTTAAGATTTCATTAAAGAATTTTATGCTCCATTAAAAAAGCACTGAGAGGCAGAGATTTGGAGACTGCCGCGTTCTTTACAGCGTTGTAAAAAGGCAGCCTTCCTGTTTTAGTACTATTGCACTGATCTCTCCGACGGACTGATGAGAAAGCGGCTACAGAGAGAAAACACGCTCATCCCCCGCTGCTGCCCCCAGCGGTGAGTCTATGTCTGCCCGACGGAGGCTAAACGACTGACCTCGAGTCTGGTCACACAAGGCTGTCCACACATGGGAGCAGGCAGCTTATACAACAGTCTCAGTAGGTGCTCCACATGAAGGGAATAACAATATCACCTACGTATACTGGGCGGCTTAGAAAACACAGAGACTGGATTGTTAAGTCTGGAGAAAGTAACTAATCAAAATATTTAAATATAAGGCAGGCACAACTCTTTTTTTCAGGTTTTGGGCTAGTCTGCTCTCTTAACATAAACTTTTACAAAGAAACGTTTCTCCATAGAAGTACATGTATATGGGAAATTGTTACTTCAATGACTTCATTTTTGTCACATTGTTACACATTAGCTCCTACAGTGACTCTTATTTTGAAGTTGTAGCTTTTTCATTTAATTCTAACCTGATTCATTGAGTTTTGAACAAAAAAAACAAGGCCAACATTTGAATGTGCACAGATTTTTTCCCCACTAATAACTAATTTATTAAAAATACATATTGACAATTCCCCGTGAACACATCTTTGTAACTAATATATCAACTAACAAAACTAATTCAAACCTGGCTCTTGTTTGTTGCCAAAATATACACAATTTTGGCCACTTTCATATGAAAACATAAAATAACCTACAATGAAAACCTGAAATACATTTTTCCTCATATTTATGTCATTATTATACAGCAAAAGTTTCAAGTTGACATCTCTACATTACATTTGTACCCCCTATTCACCTGCACTGTCTTGCCTTAATAGCAGTACTGTCTGATGCAGAGTGTTTATTATTGACAGTATTTCAAGTACTTCTTGAATCCACGGTGGGAGCGTAGGAGAAGCTACTGTCATCTCTCAGTAATACGCCATTTTTCATGCCCAGCAGTAACAAACCTCCTCCAATACAAGAACACGGGTGCTCTTAAACAGCCTGGGCAGCCGTATGTGTGAGCACGGAGCAGCTGCACTCTCATTTTATACAGCTATAACCTCTGAAGATATCAGTGAATACAAGACCGTAAAAACACAGATCAAAAATTCATTTTCAGCAAGAGAGCGAGAGAGAACTTATGTGCCATCATGTTGGCTCCGTAAAATGGTACAGGAGGCAAGAAATATTTTACACTTTTACACGCGCACTGTCTACAGCCAAAGCTGAATCTCTATACAAGTGGAGGGTTTTATATGGCACGCCTGTAGTCAGGCAGATTTCAATGCAGAAAACAAGAAAAGGAAAGTAAGAGTTAGAAAGCATAAAGTAAACATTTTATGCCCCAGACTGAACCACAAAGCGGCAGTACATGCACTAGATACACTGTTTGCTACAGTGCAACAGTAGAAAAGTACTTAAATTGTATTTTTGTTTTATGGTTATTCAATATAGTTCATGACATGATGCTGATCAGCTGTAACGAAGAAATGGCAGGCATTATAGTTGTGCTCAGAGTTAATTTTGACAATATATTTCAATTTAGGTTTAGTCTAGCCCTCCTCGAGCCGCCACCTTATCGTGGTGGAGGGGTTTGAGCACCTGAATGATCCTAGGAGCTCTGTTGTCTGGGGCATGGTGCTCCTGTAGGGTCTCCCATGACAAACAGGTCCTAGGTGACAGGTCACACCAAGAGCGGTTCAGAAGCCCCTTATGATGAGAGACCATCGAGACCAGTTACGTCGCTCAGGGGAGTGTCGTGAGGCCGTCCTCCTGTGGACCCACCACCTGCAGGAGGAGCCATAAGGGACTGGTGCAATGTGAGCCGGGCAGCTTGGACTGCTGCCCCCGCGACCCGGCAATGGATTAGCGGAAGAAGATGGATGGATGGATGGTTTAGTCTTTTTTGATGAAAATGTCATTCCATTTTAGTTGTCAAATTTTTGCTTTTAGCTCTGATCTAATTTAGTAGACTAAATAAAATAATAATTTAATTAACTTTACATTCATATTATATTATTATACAGACCTGTCCCATTAGCAGTTAATTTAAATGATAGGAGGCCAGTCCAAAAAAGTTCATTTGGTCTTCTAGTGATAAACTATTTAAAGATCAGACCAGTTTAGTTGTTTTCAGCAAACTTGACAAAACGTAAAGTAATTAATGAGACAAAAACTGATTCAAAGTTTCAGATATATTTAGCAACTAATAAAGTTTCGGAAAAAAAAAAAACATGTGAACTTCAGTGAGACAATTTGAATGTTTTAAAGATTTTCTTTTTGATCAGTTTAGTTTATTTCAGTGACGTGATCATCGGATTAACACAGTTTTTGGCGCTGCAAGGGCGTGCACACCAGAGACCAAACAAACAGCCAAACAAAGAACAACTCAAATCCCCTATCTCCATTCGAGAAAACCACATTATGGACTGGGATGGAGCCTAAATCATCGGTACATATATTGCGGCTGGAGAAAGGAGGCAAAATTCGGAAAAGGCAAGGCAAGACAAGGGAAATTTATTTGTAGAGCTCAATTCATACACAAGGCAATTCGAAGTGCTTCACAATTTCATAACATTACAAGGGAGCAGATATCAGGGAGATCAATAAAACAAATATAATCATTAACTACTTGCATTAAAAGTGAAAAATGCCACCGGGACAGTAAACCGGGATGAGGGGGCTTTTTTGCTTTCACACACCTGGGACGCTGTACGGAAGAAGTACAGCGGAGATGGCACTGTCGTCCTACGTCCACCGGTGGGAAAACCGCGCCAAAGACTGTAAATCGGCTGACTAAAAGAAAATCTTTAAAACACGATAGACTCTTTCAAACTGTCTCACTCAAGTTCACCTTTCTAGAACCCTTTCTTTAGTCGATAGAAATATCTGGAACTTTTAGTCAGTTTAATTGTCATTAACGACTTTTAATTTAGTTTCAGCAGATTTTTAGTCTGCAAAAATCTAAAATCATGACAAAATATCAGAAAATATTGTTAGTCAACAAAATGAACACTTGGTTGTGGTATCAGGAGTCATAATGAAGCTAGAACTAGCTCACTTGGGGTCATTCTTGTTCAATCTGAGACGGAGCGTGAACATTTTAGGTGACGCAGGCTGTGTATAAATGGCACAGGAATCCACACATAAACACACACAGACACCGAGGAAGACGCTGTGAAATGGGTCGTGGCGCTTCTTATGAAAGAGAATACAGTGCGACGCTGTTTAATGGCGTGTGAGAGGAACAGGAGCATCAGACTGTGCCTCCAGGTCGCAGTGTTTACAGACAAACAATACCACTTTGGACGCTCATAAAAAGGGAAAGAGGAGATGAACAAACCAGGAGCGGGAGAGGCTGTGCTGATTCAGCTGTCTGTCAATGCTTCGCTGCAGAACAGGCCCCAAGGCAAAGCGGGGAACGGGGAACGGGGCGGCCACAGACACAATGCAGAATAAACACACTTCTACAAAGGGGCCGAGAAATAGGCGCACACCGCGTGGCTTCAACGCTATTATCACTTCCAGGACCCATTTGAGAAGGACCTGAGTGAATGAAATGGAGCGTGCACATTTCGCAGCCACTCGACGGGCATATGGTCAGAGATAATTCGGTGTTCGGACAAATGCTGGGGCTGTTTTCAGGAAGTAAGACTGGCACCGGCACAATGGCTCAGTCAAATCTGTTTAAGTGATTCCGGGGATACAAATGGGAGAACTGTGTATCAGTAATGGATGCAAAGATTGTGCTGCTGTCCAGATTAGATTAACAGTAAACGGTCTATTGTTGTATCACTTTTTATATCGAGCTTTTGGCCAGATGAAGGGCCAGCATGAACGCGCAAATGTGGTTTCAGTTTATGTTAGGAAGGAGGAGACTAAATAGTTAACAACTTTTTAATTTCTGGCCATACCTTTGAGTTTAATATTACCCACATTCCTCTTAAATATCTCTAAATACCTCTCAAATAATAAAGGGGAAAGGGATTCAAAGGCTTTGGAGAACAGGACAACACTTCAAAAGCAAAAATAAATCAATAAATCAATAAAACACGAGTACTTATAAATAAAACAAAAAAGGGACTTTTTCACCCTACATTTGGACATTGTCAGAGGTGAGAGTTGTCTCACTTTCATCTTCTGGAAGACAGATTAGTAGCATAAAAATGAGATGCAGCCTCTCTGTGTTTAGTCTAGACTCTGGACACCAGCAGGAGTCCAAGATGGTTTGACTAATAAATCAGAGGAGTACTTTCTAAATTGTATATACAAATGGAACGAAGAATAAAGACTTGACTCTCTGTCATCTAAAGATCCTACGAGCAGATCTATACATACTGTATAATTGAAATTGTAAAAGCTGTTTCTGTCTGGTGTATTGTTTTGCCCGGCTATAAAGCTGGGCGCTCATGAAAACAGTCTTGTACTCTCATTGGGCCTTTCATGTATAAAGATAAAGCTAATACAATAAAAAGTAAACATTGGTACTTCCTAAATCCCCAACACTTCAAACCTGACACCAACCTTTACTTGATTCCGTCACGCCGCCTCCATGAACATCGTCTCCGCTTTGCGCACACGCAGAACGGAGCCAATGTTCTTTATCTAATCAAAATAATACGCTGCTGACTTCCTGCATTAAACTCATTAATTAGCCGCTCGGCGATGTGCCGTGGAGCGATGGGAGAGCTGAACAGTTCCAGGCGAAGTATGACTATGAGAAAATCCATGTGAACAATATTATCTAACCCTCTGAGGTCCCGTTCTGAGGGCACCGGCAGTGGGCTGAGCAACGCTGCGCATTACCACGTTTTTTTGGAACGTAGCCCAAAGTCTTTCCTCTTGATTTGTTGAATATTTAGATTCGCAAAGCACGAAAGAAAGAAGGAACACCCTGTGGACCTATCACTCATCAGAAGTGTTGATTTTCGAAAGCGGGAGCGGATAGAACATTATCTAAACAAGCAATTAGTCTCCCTTGTGCAAGAACAACCCACATCTGAACTGGTTGTATGCACAAACAACAAAAATCCCTTTTCTTTCAAGTGGTCTTCACAGAGATCTCTTTTCTTCCTCCCCTTGCCCCCCAGCATCCATTTTTGGCGTGTCCCACCGGTAATGAGTTGCTCCCTCGACTATCCCACCTTACCATTCCCGGGTTGCCTTCTAGCTTTGATTGACAGCTTTGAATCCCCATTAAGCCTGGGTTCTCTCGCTCAGTCTGTCTGGCCGCCTGGGTAGCCCGAAGTGTGCACAGTGTTGATAGCCGCGGCTTATACTTCTCACTACTCATCGCTGGCTAATTGCGCTGACCTTACGTCCGTGCAAATGTGAGCAGGAAACGAGCGGAGGTATTTCGACGGAGACCATGTACAGTAAGGCCATACGGGAGTGAAAACTTTTTAAAATAACATGCTGGAGGTGGTCAGGCCAGTGGGTCAGGTCAGTTCCGATGGTAGAAAAAAGTACCTTGTGTAAAAAACGAAGTATTCTCATATACTATGTCTACTTGCACTGCTGTAATGTGAATATGAAGAAAGAGAAAAGTTATATTTTATTTTCTAAACATTTTCTTGCATTTGGTTCACTCCCTACTTCTGAAGCAGAGGGTGCCCTGAGGTAGGAGTAGAGGGAAGTGTAGCTGCCAACTTGTGCCTATAGGTAGGAGTGTGAATATGCATTTACATCCCCCTCATAACAATGTGCTCCGGTGCATGGTATATAGCTTTTACAGTGTTCTTGCAATTAGTGAAAAAAACGGCAAAAAAACAACCCCTGAATAGCAATTTGATCTATTTATTAACTCTAGTCCGGAAAAAGGTGAGCTGAAATTGTTATATGCATTTCAATTAATGTTTTTGGGGTTAGGTTCATATGGCAATTAAAAGATTCATTTGGAGCGCACACTGAACAGAACAGGTCAGGTGAACTGTGCATCAATAATTCACTCTACAACTTTGTATAACAGGCGGGAAAGTTGCTCTAATGATTGGTCCGAACATGACCCAAATCCTAATACAAGCTGCAGTAAATGAGCAGGCCTAAACAATGGCTGAAGCATAGATCCTGTGTGTAGCGCTCGCTATTGTGCGGAGGAAGTCGTGCATCACACACCGACACCCTGACTCTGGAACATAAGGTCCATGTGGTTAGTATACATCATTGTATGTATAAATATATAGTCTGGATAGTGAGAGGCTATAGGTGCCGTGAAAGGATATAGCAACATGGAAATGTGCCGGAAGTTTTATTTGTGTGAAACAATAGTGTATAGTTGTGCAATACAGTGGTGGAGCAATTAGCTGGAAGGTCCCTGGTTTGATTCCTGGGCCAGGTGGTGTTTGCATGTTCTCGCTGTGCCTGCGTAGGTCTCCTACAGGTGCTCTGGTTTCCTCTATCACTAAAAACATGTTCAACAGGCAAGGATGAATGAGAGCGTTTGTGTTTACTTGCATTAGTTAAACGTATTCCATAACATACAGTGATAAACAAATACAAATATATACAGTTGTGGCCAAAAGTATGTAAACTTATGCATTTCATAGAATATGAATGATAAAACAAAAATCTTTATTTCACACATGGTTAGTGGTTGCGTGAAGCCATTTATTGTCAAAAAAAACCTGTTTGTGTTCGCTTTTCAAGTAGAAACTAGTCAAATGTCCCTGATCAAAAGTTTATATATTGTGCACCTTGAAACAAACAAACATTTTCTGTATTTCAGCTGAAGTGAGTTATCCTTTGCTCCTGAACAGTTTTCCTGGCAGTTGTTGAAGGTCATGTAAACGTTACATCAGGGACATTTGAGTAGCTTCCCCAGGGAGGGCAATGTATATTCGTGGGTATGGGGAAGTGCCGCTATATAGCCTACCTTTTTTTGGCACTTTTCCATAAATTGTTGCCTCCCAAACGAGTAATGGCCTGTAAATTCATGCATCTTACAATCTTCTATGTCCATGAACAATGCATCCCATTTTCAAACTCATCCTTATTAAAGAAATCTGAGGATAATAATCTGAGGATAAACGTTTTTACACAGGTTTTTTACCCGTCAACTCAACTCCAATGTCATCTTTTCTGCCTGGCTTTTCTGTGATGTCTGGCCAGGGCAGTAGCGGGGGCCCGAGAGCCGGAGTCCCGGAGTCGAGTGATTCCACGCGCGCCCTCGGCTCACCGCGGCTCACGCTGGTGACGGCCAGATATGGGCCCGACGCTCCGGCGCCGTACATATTCAGGGCTAGCTGTTTCGGCAGGTGAGTCCTCAGCAGGAATTTCTCATAACCTTTCCAAACATGAGATTTTCCATAACCTTTGCCCCTTGCCCACTATGGCTAAGCAGCCCGTACCCGTCCAAAACATTTCAAGCGCCCTCCCCCCGGTTAGTTTCTGTCTCATTATGATTTCAAAAGAGTGACAATAAATGGCTTCACACAACCACTAACCATGGGTGGAAAAAGAGTTTTGTGCTGTCATTCTTATTCTATGAAAAATGGCCAAAAGATTAAAAGGGCATGTAAGGGTATGTAAACTTTTGGCCACAACTGTAGAAATTCTGTATTTAATATAGTATTATGATTTATGCTTCATCTTGCTACAAGTATCCTAAGCAATAGGGACTTCTGTTTCTATAATAAAGCTACTACTCTAATCCACAAAGATAAAACTGCAAAGTGTGAGAGAGAGATTGTTTGGACATCGTGGCAACATATTTGTAAGCGTAGTATTTGCTTTGAACAAGTATATAATCTATAGGAAGACAGCGATGTACTGTGCAGGGGACTCACTCTGTCAGTTCCTGATTGGGAACAGCTCAAAGGTGAAAGTTATTTTGGTTCATAAATATTTAACCTCACCTCTGCTTGAAATTCAATCTGTGTTGTCTAAACCTTAAGCCTGTGCCGTGACGCTCCGTGACCCTGCGCAGTTCATACGTTGTGAGTTGACTCCGGCGACCCTTAAATCCAACCCTTAACTCTCCAATACGCCCTTAACCCCTCTCCTCATCCATCACATGGCACGGATCACAGCCTTCAGAAGCTTTGGAGTCCCGCGTATCGCCCTCCAAAACCCTCCCACGCGCTCACAAACACGCAGCAGACAGCCTTGTGAGCAGGTCGTGACCCCAGTTGACCCCTATTTGACTATCGGCTCGCTTGGTCACTCAGAAAGACGGCTTACTCCGAGGGGGAAGACTCGCACGGCGCTGACGAATATGAGTGGAAGTAAAAATGAGCGTGTCGCGGTGACGGAGGGGACGGCGAACGTGGTCGGACAGCCAACATCTTAAAACAAAAAGGCAATCAGCGGCGAGCCCGATTGGTATTCAGCCTCTCGCCGGCGCCATTGTTCATTTCTCCGGCTCCATCCACATAATGAGCAGCTTTTCCAACCCAGGTGTTCCATTCCTCTACAAGGTCATTGACAAACACAATACAATTATTAGAGACAGAGGCATGGCGGGAAACAAAGACTTGTCAGAATCATCGCCAAATGGCCAGAGGACATTAGGAGTCAGAGGAGGAGATGTCTTCCAGGGATGTGATTTATTCATCCCTCCAATTGGGTCCAAGAATGGTTTTGCATATTTTCAACATAAGTCACGCCGCGCACTTTAAAGGCACAAGTGCTATTGAAATGTACAAGCACAACTCTGAATATAAAAATGTAAGGTTGTAAAGGTTAGAGAATCTCATAACGCTGTATTTTCAATAGCACAGAAGGTACATTAAATTACACTTTGCAAAGACCGGCAAAGCACTTTCAACTGAGATGTTGGAAAGTGGACCCGTTGGTATTTAAAGGTATGTAGGGATATTAAATGAAATAAAATTTAAAAAAATCACATGGCCTTTCCCCAGTCGCCAGACCAGAAGTTAGGTTAACTCAAATATTGATGTTTACGGAGCATTCAGACCAAAGGCTGCGTGGTGCGTCCCAAGCTTTCCAAGCGGCAGACGCCAAAGATAGAAAATCTGACCTTTTGGAGCAAGCAACCAATCAGAGAGGCTCGATCTAGTGACGCAATGGCGCATTTCACGTACCGGGATGAATGCAGGAAGAAGAGGGTAAATAAAGCGCAAAAACAATGAAAAACAATGGAGGAGCAGCAAACATGGCAGTTCCCTCATCGTGGCATCACATTTACAGCATTCACATCCTCTCACATGAATCATACTGCCATTTTAGCCCAATGTGGGTTGAAAACTGCCCTGAGATGAGAGAAATATTGTCTTGCTGTGGCGCTGGGCTCTCCATGATGCGGGAACGTGACCAAAAAAAAAAAAAGAAAACCTCTGGTCAAACTCGACT
>OMNZ01004304.1:3776-19112 GCA_900303255.1 Lesueurigobius sanzi | reverse complement strand
CAAATACAGGGACATTTTGGAGGAAAACCTGCTAGAGTCAGCAAGAGCATTGAGGCTGGGGCGAAGATTCACCTTCCAGCAGGACAATGACCCTAAACACAAAGCTAAATCTACAATGGAATGGTTTAAAACAAAACATATTCATGTGTTAGAATGGCCCAGTCAAAGTCCAGACCTAAATCCAATAGGAAATCTGTGGAAAGACCTGAAAACTGCTGTTCACAAATGCTCTCCATCTAATTTGACAGAGGTGGGGTTGTTTTGTAAAGAGGAATGAGCTAAACTTTCAGTCTCTAGATGTGCAAATCTTGTAGAGTCATACCCCAAAAGACTTGCTGCTGTTATTGCAGCAAAAGGGGGTTCCACAAAGTATTAACTCATGCTGTATGAATACTTGTGCATGCCCGACATTTTGGTTTTCTATTTTTTGAAAAATAAAAGAATCATGTATCATTTTGCTTTCACTTCACAGTTGTCTGTTACTTGTGTGTGAACTCTCAGTAAAAAAATCAAAATAAAATATTTATATTTAAGGTTGTAAATGTGACAAAATGTGCAAAAGTTCAAGGTGTATTAGTACTTACGAGAGGCACTGTAACTTTTAAAATGGCTCCACCTTAAATAGAAAGTGGGACAAAGCATGTGATACTGTGGGATATGGAGGCACATATATGCGAAATTAAAACTTAAATTACATGAAGATCTCTATTGAAGTAGATCCTTTGCTATTTTGTGTGTGGGTCACAAAATTTGGATCCTAAGAACAGTTAGGAGGACACTTACGCACAAAAAATCTGCAGGACAAAATTAGCAAAGTAAACAAACAAAAAATACTGAAAATTTCACCAAAGCAGTTGAATGTGCTACTTACTTACTTACTGTGCACCATAGGTGTGTGGCAGCAACAAAGTCTCGCTGTCTCTTCCTGTCCTTAGCCTTTTTCTGCAGAAGGCCTCAGGTGAGGTTTTTGTCCTTCATCTCAGCTTCCACTGTCCGCCTCCAGGTGGTTTCGAGGCGTCCTCTCTTCCTTTTGCCTTCAGGAGTCCAGAAGAGGGCAGTTTTGGTGATAGTCAGGATCCTTCCTTAGAACATGTCCTAACCAAGTCCAACTTCGCTTCATTATGACCATAGGCATGTCATCCTGATGGCATTTGGTAAGAAGAGCTTGATTGGAGATTGTTTCTGGACAAAAAATTGTCCAGAAACAATCTTAAGATTCTCCTTAAGCAGCTGGTGTGGAAGACCGCTAGTTTTTGTTGGTCGAGTTGAATGTGCTAGTTTGGACCATATTATATTTGTATTTTTTTTGCACATGGCCTAAATAATGACATTTACATTATTTGAATGACTGCTTGAAACAACATTTAATGACTCAGAAAACTCAGACACACATAATTTGTCATTCATGCAAATCTAACTTAATTGAAAAAGCTGGACATTATCTAAATGTTTGGGACAGGGGGAGAAAGGTTAAAATGACTGTGCAGTGCAACCAAAAGAGGGACTGGTGTCACCCTACTTGTGAGTTTTCAGTGTTTTGCAGCTTTAAATGATTATAAATGAAAAGCACTTTTTAGGATAGGTGTCCCCAAGGTTAATTTTGGTGGCCGAAGCCTAAAATGTTTGGTGAATCAATGTGAAAGCCTTCTGTGGATCTTAACTGTCAAATACTAAGTGTCCTATTATCTCACCCATGTCAAAGCAAGTCAATTTATTTTAGTAAAGCCTAGTATCACAAAAAAACTTTCTCACACTCATTCAAACACATGCACTGTCCAAACAACGTCCATCCATCCATCTTTAAATCCACGATTTGCGGCAGGTGGAAGGGTCTAAGTTGGAGGGTCGTGCCATGGTGAAAAGGGTCCACGGTCTGAAACAACTCCCAGGGGAGAGAAAGGGGGACGCATTGTGAATAGCAATGAACAGATAAAAGGTAAAATATATACAATAAGAAGAACAAGAGGATAGGGCTCAGTGTACCGTACCTACCCCATTATCATTGCTCCTTATTATTTCATGTTGAACAAATGTATAGTCAGCAGATGTACAGATTTAAGATATTCTGTTATGTAATTTCATTCACATTATGTGTAACGTTACATGGGAATGAGTAGGAGAAAGGACAGAGGAGCCCTTTGTATCCTGATAATTGCGAATACCAATTTGATTTTGTAATATAAATGACCCAGTACGGCACCCATAGTTCAAATGACATCTTCTTTGCTATAAATTGTGTTTGTAATCATCATTTAATCAGACAGTCTTTTAAGGAATGTATTTTTTTACCATATTCGGACCTGCCCCGCCCGCCTCACATTTTGAGAAACGCTGCTCCTCTCTCCACGTGTATCCCCCGCGGGCCCCTTTCACTCAGCACTTCAACAAAACTCCTGTCTTTGTTCCCCCTCCATCGCACGCAATTTATCGCAGAATGAACTTTTATTGTATCTGGGATGACTCACATTAAATTTTCGCCCATTAATTTTGGAAATGGATTTTTGAAATAAGCTTTTATCACATGCCTGGGAATCTCATTTGGATTATTGTATTCCATTAATTACTTGATAGACAAAGCATACTTTTCAATGTAGATTTGTGTGCTGTTTAATTAATTAACATGTTTTCTCTTTTAATTAGAGCCATTTTTTTCCCGATGTTGAAGCCCACAGCAAAACACATATATAATTTGTTTGTAATTACTCCTTAATTGGTGGTAGTGGAAGCTTAGCACCCTTGGTTTCCTTTTTCATGATTGCCATTTTAGTGCCACTCACTCATATTAATTAAACAGTTATTTTCTAATTAGCTTATAAAACTGTTGATGGCATATTATTATTGGAAGTTCAAAGCTCCCTATTAAGCTACTCACGAGAGCCCAGATAATGGGAGTCTTTACAAAGCAGGGGAACTTTGGAGATTTTTTCCCCCCTCCTCCCCGCTGGTTCCCTAAAGATGACATGTCACGTATCTCGCATCAGATTAAAACGGCAGAGCGTACGATGTGTGTGACGTCCCTGAAGTGGCTCGGCTTTGTGTTCAGTGTGATATAGTTTGTCAAAGTGGAGAGAAGATACAGGGGGCTATTGTGGCGCTGCCTCCGAGGAGAACTGGTTCGGCGTTTGTTTATAAATTTACACTGCTCCTTTTGCGCTATGTGGTTATGTCCACGCTCACATCTGCGGCTAATGTTCATCTGGAAATCCACCCATGTTTTGTGTGTGCTATTTTATTATATGAAGAGTTTGTTTGCAAAAGCAGATACTGTACCTCTATTTAGATTTTTTTTTGCAAAAGTCTTTGAGATTTTTAGTACCGTACTGTAGGGCTGCACGATATTGAAAAAACTTGCGATACGGGCCTGCAATATCGCAATGATGATATTATTGCAATACTTAGATAAATCCTTCCATTCAATTCAGACACATGTAATATCTTTTTCAGCAAATTGTGTCTAAAGAAGACTCCAAAAACACTAAATCAGAACTAGCCTGGCCTTAGCCATCCATAAACTCCAGTCAATTATCATTTCCCTACATGTTACGTCTGGGTCTTATCTCAGTGGCCGGTTGAATTTCTTCAGACCATTCAGCGAGCGGGGGAGGCGGGTGTTGTAGGTGACGTCAAGCATATGCAGGAAATGATAATACGGATGGCTATAGCCAGGGTAGCGATTGGATAAAATCAGATCCAATTGTTTTGAACTTTAAAAGGAGTTGTGGAGAGTTGTGAAGATCCAGACCGTCTGTACAAATTTAGTACGAGGATATGGTAAGACCAGGCTTAATCAGAACCAAACCGAGGCCAAGAAATTTACTAAATTACTTCTGCACATTTCTAAGTTCCGTGAATGTTTGGTTTTGGAGAGTGTTGTCAAAAAATGTAAAAATGTTAGTCAGATCAAAGTCAATTTGGCGATATTTTGTGGCTTCTTGTGATACGGATTATTGCATCACCTAATATTGCAATATGATATTTTTTACCTACCGAACTCTGCGGGTGACACCAGTAAAACTAAAGTTGAATCAATTTGATCAATAATATGTGGCTTAATATATCTGATGTACTTAAGTAGATCTGATCACTCAAAACAGCTAAAGAGAAAATTGCAAGCGTGCAATCTGTTTTTGCAAATTAAATCTTCATATATTGTATATATATTTGATCTTATTGTATTTTTATTTGTATGCATACCCTTATATCTTTATTACAAGTTTGGGTTTCATGTTGCACAAGTGCAATGAAGAAAATTCCGTCTGTGAATCCTCATTGACAATGGCAATGAAACCTGTTCTGATAAATCTTGTACTGTACAAAGCTCACTGTCTGCGGAATCTGGAAATAGATTTCAGGTCATAAAAACATTATTAAAATACTGCATAATGTGTATATGAAGAGTTAATTTGCAAAAACAGATATGTGTTAAGCCTCTTGTTATTTATCAAATTGACTGATGTCCCCGATAGAGTAAAATTCAACTGCTTTTGACAATGAACCCTTCATATGTTCAAATATATTATAATATATCATAGTTTTGCTCATTAAAATTAGACTGTGGCTAAATTAAACACATTTAATGCTGATGACTAAAACTATGACTAAAGGTGTCCAGATATTTTTGTTGTTGGTAGTTGATAATACTTTGATAGTTGACAAAAATGGACTAAAAACTTTGAAAGCGCCCCTAAAGTTGACGAAATACATTTTAGACCCTAAAACTAAAAATAAATGTTTGAATGAATCTTGACTAAAACTAAATTACAGAGATGTTGCGGTTCAAGCAGCCAAAACTGCAAAGGTAAAGTTAAATACACAGGTTTGACTATAAGAAAATAAACTAGCATAAATTACAGACTATATGTTGTCAAAATGAACACTGACATCAACTGGATATGGGATATTGCTGATGGTCATGGGGCTGACAAAGGGACAACAATACAGTCTCATATTCACTAAGTCGAGCATAAGAGAGCAATAGAATTTAAGCTTGTTCTTGTTTATCCTGTTAGTTTGCAGATGTGCCATAGACATGAGTTCAGATACATTTGGTTCTGAAACAATCAAAGTTGTCCGTATATATTTTATAGCAACTTTTTTTGGACATGAGACATAAGATTAGCAATCACCAAATCATTTGCCAACTATAGTAGATATAAGAAGAATTCAAACAAGCTTGATTTCCAAATGTTATTTATAAGTATATGTTTTCTTGTTTTTAATTGAGCTTCTGTTGCTGTACATGCTGTGTTTATCTCTGTCATTAGTCATAAACTTTTGGGCCCAGGGGGGTACATTCTTCAATGAAAACAGCATTTGTGAATAAGGGCCAAATTGTGAAGTACATGATGTAATTCCAGACCAGATTTTTCAAGTTTAGCCGCTTGATATTATTATAAACACCAATAGCCTGTTAAAGTAGGGGTCCTAAATTGCTTGCATGGTCATTTTGGGGGTTGTGGCCTGAAAGGTTTAGGAACCCCTGCCCTAGTCGATGGTCGATGTGCCCACTTCTGATGGTGGTCCATGACCTGCTACTTATTCGCAATCCTCTGCTGTTGCTACATTTGCTAATAACAATTCCTGAACACACATTACTTACTCAGCCGATAGATACACAAACACATCTGCTGTTGTTTCTGTGTCACTTCCATTGTCTGTGGAATACCTTTAAATTCTCATTTGCATTGTCTTCAGTCTATTACTCCCATTAAGAACTAGCTTAAAAACTTCCCTGCTGTCCGTATCTTTTCAGTGCGACCTGGGTGGTATCCACTGACCCCTCGACCTTTCACCTTCTTGTTGTAAAAGGCTTTGGATCTGAACCAAGTTTTTTTTTCTTCCTTGTGCCTCTAGTCCTCAGAAATAGTGCTGAAAAACCATTTGAGCTACCTAATCTGATATTCATTCCTTTCTTATAGGGCCCTGCTTCCCAGAGTTGACTAAGGGCACATTATTTAGGCATTAAGGTGCTGTGATAAGGGAATTAGACCACTCATTAATCGTTTACACGTTGAAGGCAGCGGAGCAGCTCGGGGAGGTGATTTAGCCAGCCAAAGCCATATAGCCCCTGTTAATCCACCTCTCACACGTTTTAATTGGAAGAGGCGTCCTGGATAGGGATTTTATGAATGGCTTTAAGGCCATTTCTTCCTTAAAGCCATCATTTATTTCATATTGTTAATAGGAGCTTTAACACTTTATCCACACAGACAAGTAATTTCCTACTCATTTAGTGCACCATTGTTCTGATGCACCTGCTGTTTAATTGCCAGTGCGGTTTTAAGGTAAGACACCACTGCGCATGTAGCCTTATGCTTAACAGTAAGTTTGTAATTACACAGGGACTGGGCTATTGGCAGCATTTCTGTAATTACCTCAAACACAAATATTCTTCTAACAACTAAATGCCACTATTTTACTATTTGAAGTCTTAGATTTCACTGCTCTCCTTTTGTGTTTCAGCAGGATGAAAACCATTGTAGTCTTTCAAACTTAGCTTCAATATATCTGTATAAACACAGTTTCATGTTTAGGGCTGGGCACGGCTAAATGATACCAGTATTGGTACCAAAAACTGGTACCGAAAAAGTATGTTTCTTTTAAATAGCAAGTTTTGATGTCTGGCAGGTCCTGGACAACACAAAAGAAAGTTACTTTTGTTGTTTCAGCTCAAATAAATGATAAAACAATGAAGATAAATATTCTTTTACTGAATAAATTACCATTATTGCTTTCTGGTTTAACGTTCTGGATTATCAATAATTTAGTATAGGTATCAGTAAAAATAACGTAGATATAATTTATTCTATGCTTTAGTAATACATTGCATTTTTGCTTTAGACATACTGTAATTGAGTCCAATGTAAGTATTTGTACACCTTTTTAGTTTTATCCCGGATTTGATCTTGGTCTAGGGCTAGGCCTGGTGGTAATGGGAAGGTAAAATATATCAAGGGGTGTAAAAAGTTTCAGAACAACTGGTCTATGATATCCAAACTTATAATTTTTTTTGTAATAAAATTTTGTATTTAGGTCAAATCAGAAATGCTTGATTGTTTACTTGTCCCCAGGAATTTAAATAATGTCTAAATCAGGGTTCTACAACTTTTTCTATTTGGGAGCTACTTTTGAGTGACCAAAACGCCAGAGAGCGACTTATGCTTAGGCATCTAGCATTGCATCTAAAGTTTGGCTCATCAAGCATATATAGACATGTTGAAAGCCTTTGGTGAGCTACTTGGAATAAGGCTGACGAGCTACGAACTACTGGTTGGAGATCCTGGGTCTAAATAAACCACTGTGTACCGTTCACACTAAAGTCTCTATATTTGACTTGCTATAGTATCCGATTTTGATTTCTCTCAGCTACAATAAACCTAAAATCAGTGTGCTTTATGTGATCCAGCTCCGGCCTCATGTTTTGGGGGTGCGCCTGAGTCTCCAGGACGACCCAGACTTAATGCACTCAAACCGCCGGTGTTGACTTAACCCTCTGCGTGGCCCGATCTATCTCCTCCTCCTCCTGCCGCCTCCTCCTCCTCGGCTGCTGCTGCTCTCTCCTTTGTGCTCTGTGAATATTTCAGATCTTCCAAAGGTCAGAGCATTAATCCAGAGAATAAACTGTGTGTTAACTGCTCCGTCTACGGGCCACACAAGAGCCGGAGGCAAAGAGGCGGCGGCTAATTGTGCGCTAATATGAGCGGCAAGAGTGCTATAGCCAAACTAGGTATATTCTTACTCCATCGCATTACTCTGGCTGAAGATTATTTGGATTATGATTGAAACGCTTGTATGAAGCATCAAAGCTGTAAGAAATACAAAGATAATACGATGGATACAAAGAGTAGCACCAAAAATAAAAATAAATTGACTATCCATTGGTTGCTTATTTCGGTTTAAATTTAATGGGAAGTACGTTGTTGAAATGGTTTAGCACTATTTTAACTGTCAGATCTTAACTCACTTGACTTGTATGCACTATAGTATTCAGGGTGTATTAAGAAATGGGCTAAAGTGAGTGGGAAAATAATGTGTCTTTATTCAAACACTTCAATAACAATAGCATAGTTCAAGATGGGGTACCAGATTCTTCCTGTTCAAATTGTAAATTGGCCCAAAACTCATTTCTAGCTCTCACTATCCCTCCTGCACATCCAAATTGTTGTGCAAATGAATTATAGGCACATATCAAGCACACTGTACAACTTTGAGTGATGGCAGAGTGAAGCAGGGGCACCCCCGAAATGAACTGCCTTCCCATTTGGATTGTACTTCGATTTTTCATTGTTCAATAAAGGGAAAAAAATGTAGTTTTTTGCTGTGTTCCCAACATATTCTGTTGTGGTAACATTTACTTTTACTCAACAACAACCAAAAGTCAAGTACTCCAGCTTTAAGGGTTTAGGTTCGGGATGTGTTTCGGTCTCTTTTATCAATTACAATCACAATACAAGGTAGAATATGTACAGTAGTTTCAAATTCCTTATGGCCTACTATCTCATCCCTTTGGACCAATAGATCCAATTAAAATAATTCAAATACTTGTGTTGATACTGGTGAGCATAATATTATTTTCAATTAAATGTATTTAAGATGCTTTTTATTGTCCATTGTGTCATACGTAATACTTAATACTTACATTTCTGGACATAGTAAGTGGTGCTTCCAAAGACCTTCGCGAAATGTATGTTAATATTAAGTGTCAGACCCGGTCCCCCCATAAACAAAGCAGCACCGAGGTCTCCGCTTCTCTCCTGCATTCACTCTGGGTTTCCTTTCTTGTGCGGCTTTGCTCTTATTTCCTGCAGCCTGTGATGTGAAAGGATTTGGCACGCACGGGGAGGGGTGCGCGAAATCCTGAAAAGTGGATCAAAAAAAGTAAATGAAAAATAATGTCATATTACGGAAAATATGAGAGGCTAATTTGTGCCGACTTTTTGCTAATTTCGCTCTAGCGCGGAGAGCGGAGCCGTCACCTGCTTGGCGCCGCGGAGCCGACAGTGCCAGTGATCCATGAAATAAGCTGCCGCTGGCTTTGTTCAGATAAGAATGAACAAATCTGCACAATGTACTGCTGCCCCAATCTCATTTTCATACTTGCATGCAGGCTAAAGGAAATAAGCTGTTTGCAAGGCTTGATTAATCAGACTTTCGAGGGGCTTTTTGTCTCTGGGATCTGCTCGGTCTCCTAGGTAACGCGCCTGACATTAAGGTCTAGGCCTGGTTAAAACAAACGGGGGAATGCCATAACAGAACTAATAACAATATTAATACATTTAGATGTGTATTTTAAAAGAAGAAGAAGAAAAAAGAAAGAAAAGCATGGTCACATTACTAAATGCAAATGGCTAAGTTCAAATTTATGCATAGTTATGTTGTCTGTATTTTTATTAATTGCCTTTAAGCCATTTGCTCCTTGTGCCAGTGATTAGCTCTGGTAACCCTTGATTCTCGAGATAATTTCCCTAAAGTGACTTAACTAAACTGAGCAATTAAGATAATTTAGGACTTATACATAAAACATTTTCCACCAGGGGGAGACCATGAGGATCCAAGCCAAAGAGACACCACCAAAATACAATACGTTCCTTGACTGACTTTAGGCTAATGCTAATCAGAATAAACATTTGCAAGCTTTGTTTGTTAGTCTGTGGGCTAAGGAAACGGGGGCGCCACACAAAGTAGAGTATTCGTGAAATAATTTGCCAAAACGTGACTTAATGTAGGCCATAGCTACCAAATTATTAGCCAAACGAAAGAAACACAACACACCTTGACTATGTGTTCCAATGCTAATCAAATTCAACTTTTAAGTAATTGCAAGCCTTGTTAGAAGACTATCTGTGGGTTAAATAGGTGCACATGTGGTTCAGTCATTTGAGGGCTCTACACGGTAAAATACGGTCAAACCGCACTGTACTTGGACTTAGCCATGACTAAACCAGGCCTGAACCATCTCTAATCCTCATCGCTTTGTCCCTCGGAGCTTGTCAGAACCACCCAGTTAAAAAGTGAAGAACTAAAACCCCCTTTCTTCATCTCCCCCCATTCATCGTTCCGTAAATCTGTACACTAATGTAAGAGCAATCAGCCGTCCGACTCTTTAGCCGCACAAAACGCGATTTAAGAGCTGTAAAGCGCACAAGTAGAAGAAGGAGAGAAGGAATAGAGGAGAGAAAGTGGAGGGCTGTGACAGTATGCGCGCTGCAGGCTTTGACAAATCTGCAGTGACTGTATAGATGAATGCCTGAGGGCCCGGCCAGAGCAGCAGCACCAGCAGCCAGCCGGGGCCCTTATCTTAAATCCAAGCAAAGTACCATTAATCTTTTTCAAAGACCTTTATAGCTTTTAATGTATCCCAAATTAGAACATTTTACACCCTTGGTTCCTGAAATATGGTGATAAAAAGCCTTTAGAGTTTAATTTTTCCTGCCTGCTCGCTCTGACCTGCTTAATCCCAGCATGCATTAGGAGATATTTTAGTTTCAGCCTTTCTAATAAAGTTTATCCCACTTAATTATAATTGAAACATTTTTTTTTTTCAAGCAGGTCTTTTTTTTTCTTTCCAAGTGGCGCCGCGGTGGTTTCTTCATTACCTTAAGATTTCCTCCTCCTCCCCCTCCCATTGACTTGATTATGTTATTTGAATATTACACAGAATTACCCGACGGTTTGCTGAATTTGTTTCTGTTCAGCTATACATGCAGGTTTTTGCATTTCAGGGACAGACTGCTACTCGCCTAAGAGCCAAAGTTGCAATAACAGCCTCCTGCAGACAATAGTTACTCATTATGGATTTGAATTTGATAATTATCCGTTCCTTCCTCCCACAGACATCCCTGTGTCTGAACATCCCCCTATTGGCTAAATATTATTCAAAAAATGTCCACAAGCTATTTCAATCCTGAGAGCTCTTGACTCCATCTAGTGGATGCAACGAGAATACATTGGATACGTCGATGTTACCTTTTTTGTTTCTGGTTTCAACTGGGTACTTAAACCAGGACAAAGTAACTGCTCCCGTTTCCCTGGTTGATAAATCTTCTATATGAATAATGAATTTTAACTTGTGTAATTCAACACAAAACTCCGCCCACATTCGCAGTCCAAAATTCAGTCTATCGTTGGCATAACTGGAAGACCTAGGAGAGCGACGGGGGAGCGAGGGAAGTGGTTTTTGCAATGAGGAACAGCACATGTGCAGCGTCACAGATAAACAAAAGGAAGCTTCAGGCCGTCCGTGGTATTGGAGCTATTTTCTCTAAGTCCTTATGACACACACCTGATGTTTTGATTGCTCCCACTTCCTCCTCCTCCTCTTCCTTCCTCGTGTCAGAATGTTAATCTGAATGAGCCGCTAATCAGAACGCTGTGTGGTCATTATGTACCTCAAATAATCCAAAAAGCTGTTCACCGTTTAGCCATGAGGGGCAGCATGGTTTAAGACACAAAAGTGCAAATCACTCTAGTTTTCATTAATATGGCAAACATTTCACTGGGAACAAAATACTAGGACATCATCAGACAAAAAAGGGTTTAGTGTCCGTTGTACTATCAATACATTCTTTCTGAGTGTGGATAGTGTCCAATCAGCTGCCCTGAATATTGCAATCTGGATCAGAACAACCTTAGCTTCTTAGCTTCTTTCATGCACTTTTTAGTCATCCTGGTCGCTTCTTCCTCATCTACTAAAGTGTTGTAGTCTGTGTTTCCTGGACAGATTATGGGCAGTTGTTGTGTGACTGAGTGAGTGGTTGGTGGTGGTCTGAGGGGCCAATGGCGCAGATTGGCAGCTTCACTTCTATCAGGCTACCCCAGGGCAGCAGTGGCTAAATGTAGCTTACCACCAGGTGTTGAATGAATCAATGAATAATTCAATGTAAAGCGTCTTTGAGTGTCCAGAAAAAAGCTATATAAAACCAATGCATTATGGGTTTTTTTTTATCTATTTTTTTTTTTTTTGTTCTCAGCAAAGTCCCATTGAGATTAAAAAGCATTTTCAAGGCAGTCCTGGCTAAGAGGCAATACATGTTCAACAAGGTTACAACATACACAACCATAGATAAGATAAGATAAGATAATACTTTATTGATCTCACAATGGAGAAATTCACATACAATGTATGAAAACAATTATTCACCTTATTCTGCCCCGCCCACTTTTGTTGTAATAGCATTTCCTGTTGGTCTTAGCACTTCCTGTGAGCTGGGATTTCCATTGGGTTAGTGCTAGATATAGTCTCCTTGGGAGGGATGGTCTGTTGTCATTTTGAATAGATTTATGAGATGTTTTGTCTGAAAATATACCTAAACCTAACCCTAAACCTAACCCTAACCTTAACAATATCCCTGTTTCTAAATGTCATTGTTATGAAATCTCAAGTTTTCACAGCAGACTGTCCCTCCCGAGCAGACTAACTAGCACTAACCTTTCCATTGTTGTCAATGTAAGAGAGTGAAGGAAATCAAACACTGCGGTTTGTTGTAAGTGTTACATGTTTCGGCAATAACAAAAATCAAAGCCAATATCAGCTCAAGTCAGACCTGCAGTTTGACCATAAACACAAGATGGCAGCGCCCATTGCAACTTCCTGAATAAGGTGAATACATTGCGTTCAATCTGGACTTTTTAAAAGCCCATAACTGGACCCTAGTCTGCAATCAAAGCTTGTTTTTCACAGCACCATGGATTTACTTTGCATGCCAGTAGATGGATGTGAATGTTATTGTATCATTCCCACTATTGCCTGCAGAAGGCGCTCCGGAAAATTTGGAACATCTGTCCAGCCCAGTCTTTCACTCCTTACTGTCTTGTTGTCCTTACTGTCAAGTTGGTGAAGTGTAATATAGCAAATAGTAGTTTTGCTAAGTTCCTCACTGGTTTAAGAAAGTTTTGATGCTGTTTTTCCAAGCAAACTGCAGACACTTTATCGCCCCGTGATGATACTTTCCTTCAGTACCGTAACACTTCGACTATCCCCTCCCCTTTGCATTTCTACCATGTGAATATTACACAGAATTACCCGAACGGTTTGCTGAAATGGTTCCAAGTTGTTTATCGAAGTTGTCTTCTGCCTCAGTAGTAAACCTCGTCTCGTGAGTGGAGCAGGGGAGGCAGGATTTTTCCCTTTGTCTCCCGCACGTCGATGTGGCTGGGGTTATTGGGATTATTTTGCCTCACAATGTGCACATGTCGTCGGTGGGATTCCAATGTTTGCCTCTTGCTGTCACGGTCATTCAATTCACTTTCGATTCAAGGGGCTGCCTGGAGTAGTCCGCTAACAGGGGCGGAGCAGTTTACCCCAGCGACCAAAGAAAAATGTAGAAAATGCTGTTGTGTAATAAACGCATTGTTATTCAGAGTCTTATTTCATTTGCACTATAAACAAGGGGAAAATAGAGGTAATCATAATGAAAAACAATGTGAGGTGGCACTAAAAGGCAGCGAGTGGTAGAAGCAGTTTTATTAATATTCCTGTGAGACAAATCAGGATGTAGAATATACCAAAGGCTCAAAGTTTGTGATACGATAGGATACTTGTCGACTTGATGTGTTTTATTGGAAATGAAAGTACAAAACTTAATTTACTTCACACGCATGGCAATATTAGGTGGCATAATGTTGATATACGGATATCACAATACTGTATATCCCAAAACCAGGCCTTCCATCTGATTATACCATCTTTCTTTTCTTTCTTTCTTTTGCTTGCCCAACCTGAAAGAAAACCATATAACTTTTACAAGCTCAGTTTTAGTCATGATTTTCTAAATGTATCTCAATTTTAGTCTTGTTTTCGTCCTTATTTTGTTTTATTTATTAATTTACTCCTCGTCGAGCTGCCACCTTATCGTGGTGGAGGGGTTTGAGGACCTGAATGATCCAAGGAGCTCTGTTGTCTGGGGCATTATGCTCCTGGTAGGGTCTCCCAGGGCAAACAGGTCCGAGGTGACGGGTCGGATCAAGAGCGGTTCAGAAGCTCCTTATGATGAGAGACCATCGAGGACTGTTACGTCGCCCAGAGGTGAAGGAGCGTCCTGTGGACCCACCCCCTGCAGGAGGAGCCATAAGGGACTTGTGCAATGTGATCTGGGCAGCTGCTTCTCCCACGACCCGGCAATGGATAAACGGAAGAACATGGATGGGTGGATGGAATTTATTTATCTTGTTTTGACATAATTTGATGGAAAAACTAATAGCTTATGATTGTTGTTTAAACAGAAAATACTGTGATGAAATGGTTTAGTAACATGTTGCAATAATATTGTGCAATATCCAAGGCAGTCATTGAATATTGATATTTTTTTTCTCATATCATGCAGCCGTTCATAGTTCAGAAGAGGTTTAGTCGGACTAGTCACCTTACAGTCTGTTAATATTTGCCAGCAAAAAAGAGAACTTTGTAAGAGGAAAATGTATTTAATCCCACCCCCATTAACCATTCATATGAAACACAATGAGCTTCTCTACTACTTCCTTTAAAATTTCTATCAGCGTTTGGACTCTACTGATAAAGCCTTTACCATAAACATTGTACATCACAATATACAGTATATCCAATCCAATCCACTTTATTTCTATAGCACATTTAAATAACTTTACAGTTCCAAAGTGCTGCACACAATGGATTAAAACCATAAACAAGAACATCTTAAAGTAGTTGCACCAATAATAAAACAAGTACTAAAATAATAAAAATAAAAATAAAAATAAAAATAAAAATAAAAATAAAAATAAAAATAAAAATAAAAATAAAAAACATAAAAACAATAAAAAGACATAAATAATCATCTAGATAAATATATACAATGCATACAATAGAATTAAATAAAGATAAAAGCAATACAAATAAAATAAAAAACACAGAGGACCACACAACTCACTCCGTGTTAAAAGCCAGAGAATAAAAGTGGGTCTTAAGACGAGATTTAAAACACTCCACTGTGGAGGCAGTTCGAACACGGAGGGGCAGAGCGTTCCAGAGCTTAGGGCCGACCACAGAGAATGAACACATGTGGAGTTATGTTTTAAACAAAAAAGAAACAGAAATGGGGTTCACTCATTGAGAAACTGCCAAGAATAAAGAGAGGAACTGTCACATGGGGCAAGTCATTACAGACAATTCATGTCAACACCGAAAACCCTGATAATAACAATAGTGACGACCAGCCCCACACATGCAGCTCACCGTCACAGAGGATTTTCTTGTTTTTGACAGTTATTAACCATTTATCCCAGGGGGTCCCCATTTTTGGGGACATGCCACTTTTAGAGACAATCCTTGTTTATTTTAGTCTGTTTTAAAAAATGTGTTCACAAAAAAAAAAGTGTATTTTT
>OMNZ01004291.1:14514-27567 GCA_900303255.1 Lesueurigobius sanzi | reverse complement strand
TCAAATATTTGACCCAAATTCATTTTTGCCTCTTGTCTTTAGTCACTCATTTGACCTAATTCTAACCTTTTGTTCAAAGGTGTTTTTGACTTGTTTCATAGATTTCTGCTTATTTCCTTTTTTACTTACATTTATTTGCCAATGGGGCAGGAAAATTGGTCTTGTCCTTTTGGTAGTTTTATTTTCCTAATTCAAGCCAGATTACCTTAGAATCAGTAAAAAATGTCATGAAATGTTATCATTTATCATGTCATATTTACTCCTGTCAATTTAGACGACAGTATGTTTAATAGTCAAAACTGCAAAACTAATATTCTCAAATCAAGGCATTTGTACTTGTGGTTGTCTTTTAGTTTTGTTGTACAACCTAAAAACAGAACGATAATGGTTATTTATTCAATAAAATACTGTTTCTTTGAGTGTTTTTATCATTTATTTAACCCTCTCAGGTCTTGGGGCATTTTTTATTGTTATTTTTGCCTGGTATTTTTTGTTTTATTGCTTCTGAAACACCTCCTAATGGTGTACCATCAAGTGCTTGGACTCTTTATTTTCAATGTAGGCGCTCATAGAACTTTTTTGATTATTATTCTACTAAAATATTCTTCTATAAACATAGAAGGCTATAAACCTGACCTTCTGTGTGAAATCTGCGTTTATTCTCCATATATTCACATTTTTGAGAAAAACAAAAACAAAACAAAAATGTCCTAAATGTTACCCCATAGTTGTGCTCATTTTTGGCACAAATGTTACTTTAGTCCTCCATGTTCTATATAAACAGAATAGAAGATAGCAGCTGACCAGAGACACATGTTCAGGATGAAGCAGTCAAGTTTTCAGACAAAAAAAAGTTTTATCTGGTACTGTTTTGAATCCCTGTGTGATTGTGTAAAGTGCAGAGTCAGCAGTTTTAGCTAATGCTAACTTAGCACTTTTTGACACAAATTTTTGACGCGACCTTACATCGCCCCCCGGACGGAGATGGGTACCTTAATAATGACCATACTGGTATCGTTTAATGGTATACAGCCCTAGTTATAAGCAACTGCCCTAAATATGGGTGCATGTAGTATAAAGTACTATGGCGCAAAATATAAACATGAATAATTCTAACGCTGTCAAGTCTCTGTCTCTGTCACACTCACAGATGGGCACAGCTGCGATTCGGCAATTTGACCTCCTCCTTAATGTCTTGCCCAAAGACACAACAACCACATATAAACCACATAGAAAAACAGCTCATCCATCTGGCCTAAAACAGTCCTCATCACCACATGAATGACGGACTGTAATGTTCAGGGAGCAAGCTCACATATAATGTCTTTTTCAGCACAGGCATGAATCATTTAATCAAAGTAAGCTTGTGAATGATGCAGTTACGCAACTGACACAGTTCTAGGTTCAAGCAGTTGAAAAATAGAAGCTGTGCATTATACATGGAGACTGGAGTCCTCCTGTGATGGGCCATTATTGCAAACGACTTCTTACTAGGTCAAAAATGTCTTGAAATGTCTGATCAATACATGCTTCCATCATTAACTGAATTCTGTTTATTATTTTGTAATTCAATCTATGACACAGAGAGGCACCACCTTCTTGTGGTGATGTCAGAGTGCTAACCACAATCTAAGCCCATTTACCGTATATCATTAAGCACAAAAGACATCAACGTCGCTCTCTAGTGCAACAAAGCTCGGGGAAACTTTATATTGCGTAACATCCTTTTTATAGAGGGCATTAAATATGTATCAGCTTTTCCAGGACCAGCCCATGTGTCATTTTGGGTTAGACAGCAACGGAACATCTTCCACTGGAGCGAGTCTTTGATTTGTCCAAACAAGAATAACTATTCACAGTAACATGACATAAAAAGGGGAAAAATAACATATGATTAGACAACAGGAAAACTTCCTCCTAATGTGTGTTTTTGACCTACTGACCAGTTTGACAAGGCTAAATTGTGGTATGAACATAATATCTGTTTATTTCACCAAACTCACATCAAATCACCCGAAATAATGAAATCCAAAGTTACTCCATTGACTACACTTCATGCAAACAGTTCACTGGATACTACTTCTGTTTTGCCATTCCATATAGTCAACAGAGGCTAAAAGTTAAACTTTTATGCAGGTCATACCCTAAGTACAATACATTGACTAGCGATGACATCATGCATCATTAGTGCTATTCCCAAAGCCATAGCCATCCCTGTATAGAATTGAATTACGGCACCATCTGCGTCTGGTCCATCATTATTGTATGTAGGGAGACATCGAGGCTCTCTACTCATAATGGACGCTTGCTAAGGCTCGGTAGGAAATAGCCTGAGAGTAAATTTCTCCATTGTGAGACCAATAACTGACCATCCGCATAGACAATGTTCAGTTAGAGCAGGTCTATGATAATATATTTCTGGGGGTAATGATTGACCAAAAGTTGTGTTGGCCCATGTAAAATTAAAAATGTATACATTGCATGGAATCCTACACAAATTAAAATAACTATTATGCTCTAAATCCCTGCATCTGTTATACAATACACTTATATGGGAGAAAACATATAAAACAACCATACAGCCATTTAATGCATAAAATAAAGAACAATATGGTCTTAGATAGTATCCAGAAATAGTTTGAAGTAAAAAAAAAAACACACTGTATGAACTTAGATTATGTCTAAGTTCATACCTTTATATTTGTGAAACCAAAGGTGAGGACAAATGTAAAACTGAGAAGTCTGTCTTTCTAAGGTGTGGAACTATTTAGAGGACGGACTTAAGTCCGGTACAACATGATTTATGTGCCAAATAAAGCTCAAAGCTGAGATAGTCAACTCTCATTTGAAAGAATAATTGCAAAATATGCTTTTGAGTTGCACGGTTCTTGTTTCTTGATTGATGTAAATTACTGTATCTACGATTTATGTAAATAGTCTATAAATTGTGATAAGGCAAGACAAAAAGCTCAGCCTAGGCTTTTTCGAAAACAACATTTGTTATTTCTTGATGTTGTATTTAACTGACCGAAATAAACTAATAAAACAAATAAAGTCTTATCTTATCTCTAGTATCTATTGTCACAAGTAAGTTCTCTCAAATAAGTGTTATAAGGGAATGCATTTAGTTGTTTGTGGCTCTTGATCCACCATAAGTAAAGCAGGACAAGTTTAGATCTATAACAGGCCTCAACAGGGGGCTAACCCAGGCCTATAATAGGACTACACCTTACCTTCTTTCCAAACAAACAAGGACAAAATGTGAATAATAATTGTATTTGAATGAAAAGACCTGCATTGGACCCTGAGTGTCACCAAAATCAGTCCGTTTGAACTTAATTTTTGTTAAGAAAAAGTTATCAAGAATCATGAAAATATTCTGTTTTGTGATCATAAAGTAGGGTCTATGTACAATCTGTTCACAACAATTCAAATCAATGCTATTATATTACTAAGAATCAGTATTTTCACGCAGTTCTATTTTTCTCAGAAACAAGCACCCACAACAATAACACGTAGCTGTATTAGAAAAGGGATTTCATACAATTTTCAAAGACTTTCCAATAAAGACAAAATACAGCCAAGCAGACTTGGATGAAAGCCAAACAAAGCACATTGTGTTTGTGTGCAAACTAACTTTCTGAGCAATATAAAGCCAGATACAGGAGCAGACTGGCATGAGTCAGCACGACAGTCCCGACAACTACTGCACATGCCTTTCCATCTACAAAACAATACAGTCCAGAGCAGGACAGCAGGGTCTTTGTAGCAATTAGTTCAGCTGCCTGATTCTGTCCTATTTATCCCACGCGTCTTTCAGCTGCTTTGATTCAGAAAATGATCAGAAAGTTTTCATAAGCGTCTATCTTTGGGAGCTGCGCACTGCAAAAAGGACCGTATTTCCGTCGCACCAGCCAAAAATATGCATAATGAAGAAGAAAAAAAAAAACATATATAAGTCGCATTTTCTGGGGAGATTTATTTTACAAAATCCAAGACCAAGAACAGACATTTCATCTTAAAGGCAATTTACAATAATAACAATAGAATAGAGAACAACAGGCTGAATAGGTGTACGGTACGCTAACATAACACATGGATGATTACTCAGCTGCACAAAGCATAAACAAAGAACTGAATAGGAGTCTGGTATGTTAACGTAACATATTAATTTATATATAAGTTGCAGGACCAGCCAAATTATGAGAAAAATGTGCCTTATAGTCCGGAAAATACGGTAATCAAATAATAAGTAAAAAATTGTTAACCTCTTAAGCCCGAGGCCTTTTTCTCCAAAAAATATTTCTTTACATCATAGGTGCACATGGCTAATCTTGGTGTCCACACATTTGGTAGAGCTTAGGGATGACGGTGGAAGTGAAATGAAAATAAATGATTGTGTTTGACACAATGTTTGACAATAAAATGAGGTTGCCATGGGTTTGAATGAATTTCTGCCTGAAAAAAACACACACGGCCACACAAGGCCTTTTTCCTCCCTGTGGTGCAGCAAATAACAACAGAAATGGATAATCCCATGTCAGCTGTCACTAATTTGCAACTTTGGAATATTTTGCTGCATAAAACACGTAGGTCAGTAACTGTATCTGATCTATCGGGCTTAAGAGGTTAAAAGAAGTATATTTGCCTTTGATTTGAGTGGATAAGTACAATTAAAAAGTATTTTTGCACTTAAAATAAGAAAGAAACATTTCATTGCACTTAAAATGAGAAAATAAATCTAAATGTACTTGAAATGAGACACTTTTTCTTATTGTAAGTGCAAAAACACTTGTTCCATTGGCAGATGATTTTACTGACCTGCTCAAATCAAGAAAATTTTACTTTCTTTTAGATTACTTTTTGCAGTGTGTCACTTATGTTCGAACAGTACACTTTATGTTCGCACAGTCTGAAATAACGTCAAAGTGGGGATGAAAAAGACAGCAATAGTATGTCATAACAGAATTTAAAAACTAGTGTGAATGTAGAAGAGGATGCAAATCTGTCTCAAAGGACTTACCTATCCACGCAGTGCTGCGGCGGCCAGTGTGAAAATCCCCATTACCAATTGTTCAGAAGTCCATCCTCCTCTGGCGAAAGATGCAGACCAAAGGCATCTGCTCCTCCGTCCAGCGTCGAGATCAAAGTAGGGCTGCTCTCTTCCTGCTTGCATAACAATACTCCAGACACTACATCCTCTGCTGCAGTACAGTGGATGTGCAGCTCCCAGGCACCGCCACTCTCTTCCAACTCACAAGTGGGCCTGGCCCCGGTCCAGCTCTGCAAAGTGGCAAGTTAAAAAGTGGGCCACGCACCTGACGAAACCCTCATACAAATGCGTTCCTTTCCCGCCCCTGTCTCTCTCTCCCTCTCTCTCTCTCTGTGTGACGGCTCCACTGGCAACATTGAGTGTGCATCTTTTCTGCCCTGAGTCAGAGCCCGAGCCACTGAACTGGACTGATTTGAATTGTCACTTCATGTTTGTCGCTGGCCGCCTACGGGGCAATGGCTCTGTCGGCGTGACCCACTGTGTGTGTGTGTGTGTGAATGTAGGCTGGGGAACGGGCCTATTTGGAGGTGCGCAATGACAGTGATTATGACGGACATGATCACACTTTGCTTTAATACGTGAGGTGTGGATTAGAGCAGTGTTTCCCAACCAGGGGTACGGGGACCCCTGGGGGTACGCGAGAGGTTAGTAGGGGGTACTTGGAATAATGTCAGATGAAGAAATAAGATGAAACAAATTGTATTTTTGATTATTATGGTCAAAGAAAATACTTGAAAATACTGTAAAGAGTGAGATTTTGAGAGTATTTAGTAGTATTTTACCTGATAAATTGGAGTTTTTGTCATTCTCTTTCTAACTAATCAACAAAACCATCGAAGTAGGGGGTACTCGGAGTATAAATGAAGGGCCCAAGGGGTACGTGAGCCAAAAAAGGTTGGGAACCACTGGATTAGAGGACGCAAGTGTGAGGAAATTACATTCACAAGTCAATTCAATGGCAGCGTTCCGGCCAAGGACATGCCATGGGAAAAAAAAAAAAAACAGGCAGGATATCCATATTTAGCTTATGCCCAGAGCAAGGTGTAATAAAAAGTAAAGGACTGGTGTTAAAAGGGCAAACAGCTGCTATTTAAAGCTAAAGAGGCAGTATAGCGCATCATTAATCATATTATAATCAATAAAACATCATACAGTCTAGGACTACATTAGTGTCATAATCTAATCTAAATCACAATTCATTCATTCAAGACTTTAAGGATACAGAGTAAGGTCCATTACATACTTTCTCATACAAACAGGCAGGATCTCCTGTGCGTCCACATTCTAGATGTGAACCTTACAGAGTTAGGACAAGAGACCAAAGCTTGAATTATAGGATTGAACAGTTCTGTGACTCGACACATAAATGAGAAAAATGCAACATCGAAAGACAGCAGCACAGGATCTCACACCACAATTTACAAACTAAACATTTCACTTGCACAAGAGTGTCTTGGGATCTTCAGTAAAATCGTCATAGAAGCAACAATGACTGCAAATATTTTAGCAGTATTATACAATGTCCTCTACAAACATCAAAATACCTGTGGTTAAAAGTCATCCATAAAACCACATACTGAAAGGATATTAGGCACCATCTGAAAATGGAAATGTATTTGGATACCAACATCCACCTTTGTCCAACCTTGAGCCACACTAATTATACACAATATCAAATCTTTTGCCCATGTGCTCGACATAATCACTGTTTAATTAACAGAGCCAATCTACAGGATCAAAGTGTTGAGAGCCAGGTATGTTGGAGATACGCAGCCCGCGTCCTGCATATCTCAACCGACCCACGCTGCCTATTAATCCTGTACTTCACACTCCATTACTCACTGTTTCCGCTTCACTAAATAAATGCTTGTCACCTTTTGCATCGGTGCTGCAGCTTACAACCCAACAAAGCTGGAGCTAGAGAGAGGGAGAGGGAGGAGAGGGGGGAAAAAAGAGAAAGAGGTGCAGGGTGTGTCTCTAAACCTCATGATTGAACCGAACGCGCTGCTAGTGACCTCTGCTGGTCGGTTTGTGTAACTGCAAATCCGTAAAAAAAAAAAAGGTTGGTTTAGTTGAATTAGGGCCCAGTGGAAAGATTTTCTGATAAATATAATTACCTCATTTCCCCCCAAATAAAGCCGATGCCGATTTAGTGAATGCGCAGACCCTCCATCTGAATTACATTAACTGCACTGCTCCTCCATCATGGAAACACACTAATGTTGGTGTGATTTAACAGTTTTGTATAGGTTTCACCAGGATTAAGCTGATTTCAGGGATATGATATCCCTCTGAAGAAAACTTGCAAGTAGTTGCGAGTAGTTCTGATATATTTCTGTGTACAATTTTGACCACTCATATAAAATAACAGAAAGGGTAATGAGTAAGGGGGGGTTGGACCACAGCGATCAATTCATTTTACTAGTCTACTGGTCTACTCTCCCAGTAGTTAGTTTGTAATTTAAGACATAGGGACATGATGATGATGATGATGATGAAGAAAATGCTGTATTTCAAGAAAAGTAAAAATTTTAAAAATAAAGGGTAATTTAAAAAACAAAACAAAAATGAACCAAATTCTTCAAAAACTTGATATAGTGTACATATATTTTCTTCCTTGATGGGACATTTCCTGACTTTAAGCACCCTCTCCATTGTGAGATCAATAAAGTATTATCTTATCTCTTAATCTTATCTTAGAATGAGTCCAAGAATAAGAATATCTGACTAACTCAATTTCAACACATCTTGCATAAGGGGTAGATAATACATCTTTTCACTGCGATATGATATTTATTTGTCATTTGTGTTTGGAAACTTCACTGTCCACATAAGAAAATTGGTCCAATGCTTTTGACCGATCCTTTAAAAAGCTTAAATCTGATCAAAACAGTCATGTCCTACTCAATTATGTCTTGCTATGTCAAACAAAGAAATTGCCCCCAAGCAAACATACTGTGTAAACCATGTGCTTGACCATAATGTTATTCGTCTCATCTTAAAACCGTGCAAACCAGCGCATGCTAAAAATACAACAATGAATCCTGCCCCGCTGGAAACAGATTGTAAAGTAACCTCACCTGCAAAAGCTTCTTCGTGCGCACCTTAAAACTTGGCAGATCTTCCGTGGTCATAGCTGCCAAAAGAGAGGCATCACCTGGGGCTAGTTTCCGGTCGAGTCAGGTGCAAAATCCCTGAGCTGTATCCGAGAACTCCGGTGCTGACTGAAGGATGGAGCGCAGCCCAGGCGCGTCCCCGTGCGCTCCACGTCCTCAGGGTGAACGCACACTCTCTCGATTACTTCTCCTCCTCTTCTCCAGCGCTGTCCGTCATGAGCCTGGTCACATGACTCCAACTAGCCCAGGCGGATGTCTACGATGCGGAGACAGAGGGCTAGTGTTGGCCAACCGTCGGCTATAAATAGGCTTCTTGAGTTCATCATTGTCTCTTTGCATGAGGGTGAGGAGTCTGGAGGGGATTGGAGAAGAGGAAGGATTAGAGCAAAATGAAGCTACATCCCTGCACTTTCAACTTGGTAAACAAAAGAAAGCCACAATAGTCTAGACAAGGCAACATGGTGATGTGGTTTTAGTTGGCCTGACTGGAGACATACATTATTTTGCGATGCATGGAAAGGTCACATGTCCAATTCTGCAACTAAAGAGGGAGACAATGATTCCCTCTCCATACAATTGTTGAATGTCAGAGTGGACAAGATCACACGCAAAATGCCAACTGTGGCCTGAGTCTAGAAATGCCATTAGAGGACTCTTCATCTGCAAATATACTGTAGCATCAGACAAACATCCATTTTGTCAGGTGACGGTTGTAAACAATTCTGAAACAATGTTACTGTCAGTGAGACGCTGTTCGTATCTTTACAGCTCAGTATCTATTTTATTTCTAGTAGGGAAATTATTAAAGTTGCTAAAGCTAAAGTGGGTGTGTTGTTATTAGCATTATCATGACAGTACAGCGTCACTTTACATCTTGAAAGGTGCAGACTCATCCATGTGAATAATTGGGATGTTATAAATATATTAGGAAAGCTAGGAATGAGTTTGCACCACACAACAAACAATTAAAAATGATCCACTGTAATTTGTCTGCTGCTGTAACAAGATTTACTCACCAAAACCACCTTTGTTTAATTACATTATCATTAAAATGCCAGAAGTTACTGACCTATTGACCTGAGTCACATGAGAAATTTAAATGTCTGGGAATATGGTCTCCAGAGAGGACATCCCATGACCACTAAAAAGCACTTCTACTATTTCCAGTGTATAATGAATTACTTACAAATTATTTGTAATGATATCACAAGGACAGTGAGACCAGAAGAACAGGAAATGTGACAGTGTTCTGTCACATTTCCTGCAAGCAAAATCCAGAGAATAACTAAGTGCAAGAAAGATGTTAACTCTCCTTCAGATATAACATTATCTGTCATGCTCCAGGGGTTCTCAAACCTTTGAGACTGGAAGCCCCAAATTACTATGTGAACAATCTGAGACCCCTACTGTAAAACTAATTAGTAATATAGGTAATATCGAACCAAAAGAGCATTTACAATTTGGCTTAGTAATATGTTTTTACATTGTTTAGTATTGTTTGGCCGGCGCGGTAGGGCTTCACAGCTAGAAGGTCCCGGGTTCGATCCCCAGGCCAGACGGTCTGTGTGGAGTTTGCATGTTCTCCTTGTGTCTATGTAGGTTTTCTCTGGGTGCTCCGGTTTCCCCTGCCACTAAAACATGTACAATAGATCATTACAAATGAGAGTGTGTTTGTGAGTGTGAGTGTGGGACAACGGATGGAAATTAGCCCAAGGCTACAATCTGAAGTGGCGTGTTTACATGCATGGTTCTCTTGTGTGTTCATAAAATGCACTATCCCAACCAAATAAACAAATGAATAAATAAATAAATAGTATACTATTTGAGCTCAATTTACTCATCTCTGCTGCATTTACAGTAATTAAAGGAATAGGCCACTATTTTTCATCCTTTGAGCGTGTCCTCTGTAACGTAAGACGCCAAAGATGTTGTTAGCATTTAGCCTCTGCTAACTATTCCATTGGGGTTCTCAGAGGTTGAAGTTAGAAGCCACCAAGCTCCTCCACGTTTTCTCTATTTAAATACAGTTATGTGAGTAGTTACACGATCCAAGTATAGTTACACAAAATTAAACGTGTCAATTTTCCAAGTGGATAAAAACGGGTATTATATTTTAAGGCGGAATAACACCACCTCAACTTCTGCGCAGTAATATGACACTCCTAAAGAATCCTTTAGGAACGTCATAATGAAATACCCCAATGGAATAGTTAGTGAAGGCTAAATCCTAACAACATCTTTGGCGTTGTTACGTTACAGAGGGCACGCTCAAATCCAGACAGGTACGCTACGCATCAACTCATCTAAGCTCATGTAAAAACACATCTCAGGATGAAAAATAGTGGCCTGTTCCCTTAAGAATTAAATTAAATACACTATCAATATTTTTCTATTTTATACCTTGAATTCATCTTGGGATCTCCAGCTCACCACTCGCGACCCACACTTTGGGGAACTCTGCTCCATGGGAAGAAGCATTAGGGTTAAAAGATAGTGATTTGTTTTGTTTTATATACTGGCCATAGCTCAGTTCTGACTTTACAACATGATTAACAACAAAGCATCGAGCGCAATACAAGACTCAAGCGCTTCGTAAAACTGAAAATGTTTAGAGTTCTTAACAGTGCTTCACCCTCCCATCAAAGGCACTCTCTCTGTGCCCTGACTCCTCCTCAGTCCTGCGCCTGTCCACTCAGCCTCTAGCTCCTCTTCGGGCAGCACTCAGTTCAGCTGCATCTTCAAAAGAAAAAGCCGGAATATTTTGGACCATACAGGTACGGACCAAACTTTACAATAGTCTTAATCAATATTTATGTGCGATGAACAGTCAGCATGGCGTATCTCAAAGGTGTGGTTTGTTACTGTAAATTATCATTGTAAAATCCAGTTTATTGAAAGGTCAAGTATTAAAATAAATCAGAAAGTTTGGTCAAAGTTAGTAAATCAATAAATGAAGTAACGTTAAAACTATTTATAATGAAATGCTTAACATCTGTGGCCAGAATGTAAATGATCCAGTCATTTGAATTTTATAGCTACGATTGACTCATTGGTACGAGCTCCTTTTATGGATGTTGCTACATGCATTTCTCCATGTTGAAGGTAGTGTCCACTGGTTGAAATAAAATCATGACTCATGTGTGGTCACAGAATGCCATTTGGAGGAGGGCACAAGTGCGGCTGCTGCCATAAATCGGTGTACTTCGCAGAGGAAGTGCAGTGCGAAGGGCAGAGTTGGCATAAATCCTGCTTTCTGTGCAGTAAGTATTCAACTTCTCGCATAATCTTCTTAAATTGTCAAGCGACTCGCACAAACCTTTCTGGGGGGAAAAAAAGCTCAGATAAAAAGGGGTAGGGTGGAATGCGGGGTATTTGACAGGAGAAAGCGAGCATCCACAGCTTTGCAGTCAAAAATCCCACTCCTTGTTTGGATTGAGCGCAAACATGTGACAAAGTTTCCCTTATATGGCAGGGGAGTGTGCATGGCTCTCCTCAAACACGGGCCAGTATTTGTCTGAGCTGATGGAGAGCCAAGTGGTATGTTGCTGTAATAAATCATATAAATAGTCAAACATCAAATATGTAGGTTGCTTCTGGAAGAGTAATACATCTGAGTAGTTTATTTTATGTTCTAGTCAGCAAGTCTGTGTTTCATCTACAGTACATTGTGGCCATGCCAAAAGGACTGTGCAAATTCACCTTGTGTGAACTTGAGGAACAATTATGATAAAACCGATGGCCATACAGCAGATTTTTCAAAGTAGACACCATAAAGATAAGAAAAAATAGAATTAAAAAACAAAACAAAACAAATTTTATACTAGAGGAATCAAACATTTTCTGTCCAAACTTTGTCAAATGTAACCAATGCTGGTTCAAATGCTGATTCATTTTGTTGGTTCCACCCAGTACAAATTACATCACAACATTCTATAGTTCAAAACTGAGGAGGTGGGCAGGTAGGAATACTATGGTGGTAACTATGGTAACCATCAAAGTGCTGATTTTCTTTGGTTGTGCTGGTTATCTCTGTAATTACTGGGCTTTTACGCATGAAACAAAAACTAGGTAAACTAGTTATATTTTGGAAAAACGTGTGTGATGCTGATTAGCTGAAAGGACGTTCAGCCATAAAGGTTAATATGGCAGATTTGTAGATAGCCCTCCTCGAACCGTCACTTTATCGTGGTAGAGGGGCTTGAGCATCCGAATAATCCTAGGAGCTCTGTTGTTTGGGGCTTTAGGCTCCTTGGTAGGGTCTCCCATGGCAAACAGGTCCTAGGTGAGAGCGGTTCAGAAGCCTCTTGTGATGAGAGACCACCAAGGCCGGTTACGTCGCCCAGAGGTGAAGGAGCGTCGGGGGGTGTCCTCCGGTGGTCCCACCACCTGCAGGAGGAGTTATAAAGGACTGGTGCAGTGTGATATGGGCAGCTTGGAATGCTGCCCCCGCGACCCCACAACGGATAGGCGGCACGGTAGCACAGTGGTTAGCGCTCGTGCTTCACAGCTAGAAGGTCCCGGGTTCGATCCCCGGGCCAGGATGGGGCCTTTCTGTGTGGAGTTTGCATGTTCTCCCCGTGTCTGCGTAGGTTTCCTCCGGTTTCCCCTACCACTAAAAACATGTACAATAGATCAGGATGAATGAGAGTGTGATTGTGTGTATGAGTGTGGGACAACGGATGCAAATTAGCCCAAGGCTACAATCAGGAGTGGTGTGTTTACATGCATGATTCTCATGTGTGTTCATTAACATGCACTGTCCCAACCAAATAAACAATAAATAAATAAATAAATAAGCGGAAGAAGATGGATGCATGGATGGATAGATTTGTAGATACAATTCCTCACAAATAATTTTTTTTTGTTTATTTTGAGATTTCCAAC
>OMNZ01004291.1:366-10419 GCA_900303255.1 Lesueurigobius sanzi | reverse complement strand
GCAGGGCTAAAGGCTAAATACAAAGTCACTGAGTCCTTCAGCCAATGAGAAGGCAATATTCTAGGGCCCGCCTCCCTGGTGTGTTTACGCAATACTCAAATGGACCGTTAGGGGGAGCACAAGTCGAAAGTTACTTAGTACTGCTTTAATATTGGCAAATATCAGATATCGATATCGGCAGAAAATGTTCATATCGGAGCATCCCTACTAATAACTAGTTTATTCAAAAAGTCATTGTATATCACGATATACAAAATTCCCTCTGAACAAATCTTTGTAACTAACAAAATAAAACCATACGTTTAAACCTGGCGCGATCCATAATGTAGATTTCGTCAACAAAAAAGTTGCCAATTTGAGCTATTTTTACCCATAAAATGCCTCATTATTCTATATGAAAACATAAAATGTCAATATTTTTGTCAGTAATCTACAGCAAAGGTTTCAAATTGATATCACTCAATTTAAAATGTTTCCCAACACCCTCGCCCATACAGTAGAGTGTACATTAATCAGTCAAAACTCCCTGGCAAGCGTTTGTTCTTCTGTCTATGTTTCCTAACCCTATTATTGTTTTAGTCTTCTTCATCTTCCTAATTTTGCGGCAGCCTCTTTTTGAACACGCACAATCCTCCTTGCCCTTGCATTCCCTTTGTCTTATGTATCCTGTTTTAGGTCTTGTGTCCTACATCACCTCCCTCTTGTCTTCTGTATTGTATTCTATGCCCCCCTCACTTCTGTATACAGTATATGCACCTTATACATCACTCAATGTATGTAATGTTTACTGTCTATACCTCAATAAAGGAAAAAAAAAAAAAAAGTGTGTAGTGTACAGTAGTGATGGAGGTACAATTGGCTACTTCTCCGCGAAGCCAGTTAGCATACCGGAACCTCCTATTGACTTTCCATTGAAACTTTTTGGCCCCATTTTAACTCATTATTGGAATCATTATTGATATGACCCTCAAGTGCTTGTCCACATCGTCCTGTTCTTTGTCTTTCAATATCTTCAACATAAAAAGATGCTAGTGTAACCGAGTGGGTGGGTAGCTTAATACAATTAGAAGCCTAATTTAAGCACACAGGTTCAAACAAGCATTTATAGATTGGACAGAGACCAAGGTTTACAAAAGTTAAGTTCATGTATTATAAACATAAACCACAGAGTTGTAGTACAAGTTGCGTTGGTTGCTTTACAGGTCGCAGAGTCCACAGGCAGTACAGCAAAAGAAAGGAAAAAGAAAAAGGAGAGGCTCGGCCAATACCAAGGTCCATCATACCGGCGAAACGGAGATAAGTTCTAGTGAGGAATGTGGTGTGCATAGAAAGGCTGTTTACCACACCACTTTAGGCCTAGAAGTGGTGGCTAGTTGGTTGGAGTCCCAGCTGCGTGCGGCCATGTTTGGTATCAGAGGTGAGAGGTCAGGCAACGTACACTTTTATAGAGCGCCTCCTCACCTGATCAGCCACTAAACAAGCGTGCTGAACACGACGGGGAAACCCCCGCAGTCTACCTCCATCTTTATCTACACTCTAAGCTCGCCTTAATCCAATACGGCACAACAACAGGCTGCCTCTCAAACTTCCTACAGAGTCAATCGCACATTAATCCACCGGCGTGTGCAGTAACTTCGGTGCAGTCTATACATGCCACAGTTTCCTAGAGACAGTCTGGCATGTACCACACTTGCAGTTAATCCCTCAGACCATATAGACAGTGGAATTATAATCAGCTGCTGCGGGCCAACACTGCAGATCACAGCCTCATAAATCAAATCAGCCTGAGAGACTTAGGCCTCTGACTCAGCTCCAGCACAGGCCTGTGGCGATGAAACACGGAGAAGAGTTTGAAGCTGGTTCAAATGCCAACGATACAACCACAACACCAAAAAAATGTTGTCTGCTATTAACAACAGTGCCACAGATTATATCATATACACATGCACACATAGCTAGAAGATTGAGTTACAGATAAAAATGAATAACAATGATGATGCAATCCACGTGTCGATATTGGCTGTGGCGTAGAATAAATGAATGACCGATTAAAGGGTTATTGAAGAATGTATTTTGTAGTACAATAGGTCAAGTCATGTGATGCAAATGGCCTGGCCGTGTCATCTGGGAGTACAAAGGAGAGTGGCAGCATCACATGTTGCTGCAATTTGTCTATGTTTAGTTAGAGAGCTTTAGCCAAATGTATACTGGAAACTGCATTCCTGTTTTAAAACCGTGGCTTAGCATTGTCTGAAGCTATTATCCTAATCAGAGCAAGAGGCCCTGCAGTGTGCGCATTCCTCCAATGTCTAAGGAGGTAGATATCTGATAAAATAAACACAAATAATTATACAAATCAAAACAATAACAGGATCAATCACTGCAAAAGCAAATCTAAAATACAGTAAGTAAAAGTTTCTTGAAAGAACATAATTAGACCTGGATTTGATTAGCTAGATTGAGTCTTTTTGCATGTATTTTTGTATGGGAAAAACATATTATTGCCCCTAAAATAAGATTATCTCTCTTAATATTGCACTTACAAATTAGGAAATAAACATCATGGATCTGAGTAAGTTGTAGCCCCCAATGTGAGTCTGTCCTACTCCTCTATTGATAAGGGGAATCCGCTGTTGTGTCTGCAATGAACTTATTTTATTATCATCACTATTACTATGGACTCATATTGTGGATGTGAATGAGCAAGACAAAGGTACATTTCTGCCATCATTGTGCATGGTTGACAATAATGATTTTTTTTGTCTATTATATTCTATTCTATTCACCATACACCAACATTGCACTAACTGGACTACAAATGTTTTGTTGTACTTGTTGCAATGACAATAAAGATTATTCATTATTCTATTCATTTTACTTGTAAAAATAGGAATACATTGGCAGATTTTTTTTATACTTGGCACAGAATTACTCAAATCAACAGTATTTTTTTCAAATCCAGAAATGTTGTTTACTTATTAAGATATCACTTTTTTGCTTTGTGTACAAGCCCGGAGAAGTTTATCTACACAGAATTACTAGTATGAATGCATAAACCAAGATAATACCCTAAAATAAAAACTACCATATGGATTAAAGTTACTATGAAAGTCCAATAGCCTGATAACCTGGTAGCACACTCAACTCATTATCAACAAACAAAAAACTGTATCCAATCGGTGTGGCGCTGGCATCACTATCTGTTTGTGTGGTGTGTGTGTGTGTGTGTGTGTGTGTGTGTGTGTTTCTATTTAAGTCTCCTTGCGGTAGAGAGGAGGGACAAAGGGAGCAGGAGATAAATATTCCACTTTGTTCTTCTCCCCATCTCTGAGTAGGACGTCTGCATCCGAGGCATCAGCTCCACGGTAAGTCCTGTCTCCTCTCATTCACAGTCAGTGCATCTTCGGTAGTTTGTAATAGTTTGAATAGAGGGAAGAAGATGAAAAAGAAGATAATACCTCCTCCAAGAAAGGGGAATGGAGAATGGAGAATCATTGGAGATACGTTGGACATAATTATACTGTGTTTTCTTTCCTTTTTATTGGGACTTGGGAGCGGCACACTTGCAATGTAATCACTTGTATATGGAGTTGTATAAAGTTCATTCAAATGTTCTAAGTGTCAAAACATTTAAGAGTTATGTATTAAAAACATGTACGCAGCGGGGGACCACTGATGGTCTCGCTCCAGCTCATCTTAGACCAAATTCGGCAGCTCCATTTATTTCAGAAATGAGTAAATCATTCAATTTGGAACATCAACGAGATTTACCTCACCGACCTCCTGCAGCCACACCGTCCCACCCGCCGCCTCCGCTCTGCAGATACCAACCTTCTCACACCCATCACCCGCACTAAGTACCGGACCTCGGGGAACCGCCCCCACCCTCTGGAACTCACTCCCACAACCCATCAGAAACTCTCGGACTCACTACTGAACTTTAAATCACTCCTCACAATGCACCTGTTCAAACTTGCTTTTGCCTAAATGTTGTTTTAGTTTTGTGTCAAGCATGTTAAGCCTCTTTGAGTGTCCAAAAAAGCGCTATACAAGTTTGATGTTTTATTATTATTATTAGATGGCTCTTTCTAACACAATACATGTATTCACAATTCATGTTTTGTTATTAGATGTGTACATTTCAGCAGGAGTCCTAAGGTCCAATAAATTTGGGAATCTTGTCACCAGACCACAGTTTGGAAACTCTTGAAACTTAGAGCATGCATAATAAAGTGTTTTCCAATACTTCCATATCTGTAGAGCCTGATAACGTGCAGTTAGTCCAGGCAAGTACTTTTCCAAGAAAAGATGATGCATGGCTCTATTTGTGTCTTGTGCAGTGGTTGAGTCCGTGTGAGTGAGACAGTGGTGATTGGTGTGAGGTCCATTATCTGTGGACTAGTTGCAATGTTGGCTTGAGTTCGCTTCCGTCTGTCTGCCATCACTTTGCCTCCTGGCAGACTGGGTTATCACCACTGAGAGGTGAAAGCAGGACTAGGTCCAGCTTGTGTCCAATGAGATGGAACAACAAAACAAGAGGGTTTATGTTTTATGTGAAAAAATACAAAAACATGTTTTCATTTTGATGATCCATGACTCCACCTAATACCGTACATCTATAGTATGTAGACAGAATGTATGCCTCTTTAATGGAGCTAAAATTGACAGCATAGTTGAGACTCACTGATGGATTAGACCTTAGTGGTCCCCGCTGTCTCCCACTTCAAAAGCCAAAAGGTTTTATTTCTGTCTTCCAGGGGGAACGTGAATAGCCAAGATGCCTGAGAAAGCGTAAGTGGATTGTCTTTCTGTTATTCTTTCCGTTGTGTGTCACACGTCAATGGAGCAGGAACTGTTGTTGATAGATAATTAACACTAACTTTTGTTTTATTTGTGTGTTCTCTTGAAACTCACAGACCAGAGGTAGGATTTGACATATTATCACATACTAATTAAACACGAATGAAAACTGTGTGAGTTTATAAATGTCTCTTTTGCAGAAATCCAAAATTTCAGCATCCCGAAAGCTCATGCTAAAGGTGGGTGCTCATGTGGACATTGACTTACCGCAGATACAATAGTATACATGCCGCTCACTGTTCCTCCATTGTAGAGCTTGATGGTTGCGAAGGCCAAAGAGGAGCTAGAGCAGGAGCTGATGGAGAAAGAGGAACAAAAGAACAGATATCTCGATGAGAAGGCTCCCCCAGTACAAATCAGCATGATGTCACTACAGCAGCTCAAGGTGTGTTTACTCGTGCAATTCAAAGTGATGCTTTTCTAGCTGAATAATCCCTCTGCCTTAGGATCTGTGTGAAGAGCTGCACACCAAAATAGACGTAGTAGACGAGGAGCGGTATGACATTGAGGCCAAAGTGCTGCACAACAACAGAGAGGTAACTGGATGGCACTGCCTAACCATTACTACAGGTTATGTCAGCACATTGTATATTATGGAAATTCCATACTATACTAAAGTTTTATTTTTGTCACACTGCAGGCTAAATCACATTTTTTTAATTTCAGGTTTTAGGCCAGTTTACTCACATCACATGATATAAACTTCACCTGGAAACTAATAAATTACCTAATTTATACAATAATGAGTGTAATTATTGCACTGTATCTCCATAGAACTATATGGGAAATTGTAACTTCAATGACCATTTTCTCAAAATGCATTTTTCTCACATTGTGGCGACAACATCTCTACTTTAGTAGCTCCTACAGACTCCAAACTTTACAGTCTTGGACTTAACAATACTTTGAAGACTTGTTCTGAGGGATTTGTCAATATTTAATTCCTAGCCTTATTTATTAAAGGGGCACTATGCAACTTTTAAAGTGAATAGATCCTGGAGCATCATTGAAGCCACTGTGATGGAACGTAAAGGTGCCTTGCTGCACCCATACAGCCACTGGGTCACTAAAAGGTCATATATGCACAAATATCAGGAATTTATTTTTCTTAAAAAGTTGCATAGTGCTCCTTTAAGTTTTGAACCTTAAAAAACAAAACAAAAAATAAAAAAGTAAATTTCTCGATCAATAAAGTCTTATCTCTTAAAAAAACAAGCTGAAATTTGAATTTTTACAGATTTATTCACTAATAACTAGCTTATTCAAAATGTAACCAAGATATCCAAAATCCCCTCTTTGCAACTAATCTATCAACAAAATAAAACCATAAACTTAAACTAGGCTCTATCTAGTATTTTTATATATATTTTGTCACCACAAATATTGGGAATGAATTTTTATGCATAAAATACTTACTTTTTAAATTAAAACATTTTTTCTCTTATTTATGTCAGTAATATGTTTTCAACCAGTAGTCTGTGCCCCCCTGGTGGTCCAATACTCAAAGTATTGTAAAATAAAGCATATAGCCCTCTTTTATACAAAAAAATAGGCCTATATTGCACAACCAGAATAGAATAGAATAGAATAGAAAAAAACTTTGTCTACCAAGTGCAATGCATGGCAGAAATCTGTCTTTGGCTTGCTACATCCCAGTCACACAATGCAAATACACAAGTCAATAAGATAAAAATATATAAATTATAATATATAATATAAAATCAGTGGGCCGCAGACTACTGCTTAGTCTGAATGGTGGTCCCTGGGGCAGAACCAGTTGAAAACCCCTGATAAACAGCAAAAAATTGATATCACTCAATTGATTTTTTTTTCCCGCGTTAAGTTTTGTATCCTTTTTCTCATAGCAAAATAAATCACAACATTAAAACATAGTAACGTAACAAGCCATTATTTCAGATCAAAGACTTGAACATCAAGGTGCTGGACCTGCGAGGGAAGTTCAAGAGGCCTAACCTCAGGAGAGTGAGGGTCTCGGCTGACGCCATCCTGCGTTCGCTCCTGGGTTCAAAACACAAAGTCTCGCTGGATCTACGAGCAAATCTGAAATCTGTAAAGAAGGAGGACACAGAGAAGGTACAGAATAGAATATATGAATAATCTGCAAGGGTTTTCAAAGTTCTCAGCTGTGTTGTTTTCTTTTTGTGTCTTCAGGAGAAAACTGTGGAAGTGAGCGACTGGAGGAAAAACGTGGAAGCTATGTCGGGAATGGAGGGCCGCAAGAAGATGTTTGATGCGGCGAAGGGAGCCAACCAATAAAGATGTTTTACTAGACAAACCGGCCTGGATTCTAAACACTTAAAAACAACTCTTGCATAATCAACTTTTCAGATGACAAAAATGGACTTAAAAGTTGAAACTGGTATGAGTATTATTATTACTACAGTATTGGCTTGCACTTTATGTATGCTTTCTCTCACTGCAAAATAAACAGCATGTGTCATCTTTCTCTTGGTTTTAAATTACATTGTAGTAGTGGCACAAAACATTGCACATTAGTAAATTATTTGAGTAACATCAGATATTCTGAGAAAAGTTAGAAATGATCCCAGTATATACGTATCAACACACGTTCAAAAAGATATCAACACAAGAATACTGTATGTCTGTCTGTCGGATTTCTCTCTCTCTACAATGAAAGGATAAATTAATTAATGTTTTAATTTGAACATGCACAGGCCACTTCTTAAACACTGTACTAGTTAACATAATTAGTAATTTGTGAAAAGCAGTTACACAATTAAAGGGGGGTCTGGGGGTCCTCCTACAGAGGTTTGTTTATTTTAATGGTGCAATTTGGTACATTTTTTCCCCAATGTCAACTCAATAAAAATGGCTCAGACCTTGTTTAGACCTGGCTTAGTCTTGATTTAGACCTGGTTTAGTCCTGGTTTAGTCTCGGGTACAAAGTAATCTGATAAAGGCTGACACGTGAGGGAGTATGCGAAGAGAATAGGAACTAGTTAGATGGCCCGCAACAGGGCCTGCTGAGCACTCCCATTTTTTATCCTTATGCCCATGGGCCCTTCAACCTGCTGGGCCCCTGGGCTTAGCCCCTGCATTAATCCGGCCTTGCTCATGGGATAAAATAATAAATAACAAACAAATTCCCCTGAAAACTAAAGTACAGTGCGCAGTTAGCGGTTTGGATCCTGCAGGTACACACTGCCGTAGTGTCCTTGGGCAAGACACTTCACCCACTTCGCCTCCAATGTCTGCGCAGTGTACGGATGAGAGTGTGGATGGGTGAGTGGTTCCTTGATGTAAAAGCCCTTTGAGTACCTAAAGCAGGTAGAAAAGCGCTTAAATGTGACCATTGAAACACGAGGCAATTTTACAAAAATCCACCACCAGAGGGCAGAAGACTCAAGTGTGTGGGCATATCTGTTTAAAGAACCAGATAATGTCGCCTGATTTTTCAAATGGTTTGAAATGAGTTATAGCATCATGAATTGGAATATTATCAAATATACATGGCTACATAACAATAAGTTGCTAAACTTTGTGCAAAACACCAATTAACCATGTACATAATACAGTGCGTATGTGACAGTACAGTTATTACTCCACAAGATGGCAGTGTTGTCTCACATTCACATGGACTTCTTTGACAACCTGTCAAAAATAACAGCAAAAGCTGTGTAAAAGGTAATATTTGTACATGCCATTCTTGTCATTACGGGTTCTCTAATGTTGTATGTTTGATTTAGATGACATATGTGCTATTAGGCCAAAGGTGAAGTCTGTAACAGAGAACAGTGAGCTGATCAGTGTGGGCTACTTGAATTGTGTAAATGGGTTATCTCTCAAGGTGATAATGATGCTTTCATAGTCTACACTGGCTCTGCTGTCTTTCAAATGAATTGGTTTAATGATTAACCTGAAGCTATTTGAAACTGTTTATGGCCCGTTGTTTTGCCAAGTGAGCTTGCAGTTACTTATCCCTGTCAAAAGGACAAGGAAAAAAGGTAAAACTGAGCTTCAGAGTTCAGAGTTCAGATACAATCAGACTTTGTGGTTCACATAAGGAAGGAAAGATCCAAAAGACACACAGATAGAAGTCGGTAATAAACACAATAGAAGCCTGCAAGAATTGCCCGCATCAAACATAGAAAAATGACCTTCCAAAAGTATAAGCCTACATCCACCCACTCACACAGACCTTAGGAAAATCCGTCTTTGTCTCGAAACACTTGTGAATGAAGTTCCCAGGGAAACTGTACAGAAATGCTGGATTGTTAATAAACACCTTATCAATCGTCAGGGGAATGTATTATAAAGTGCGCTGGTAATGACATGTTGGCACATGCAAGACATTAAATTCATAAAGGAGTTTCTGAATAGAGATTTTCTGCTGGAGACCTGTGGGAACTATTTCACATCTACATACAGTTGTGGCCAAAAGTGTACATACCCTTTTAAGTTTTCATACCCTTTTAATCTATTGGCCATTTTTCATGGAATATGAATGATAACACAAAAACTTTTTTTTTTCCCCACTCATGGTTAGTGGTTGTGCAAAGCCATTTATTGTCAAAGTCTCACTTCAACTGTATGTTTGTTTCAAGATGCACAATATGTAAACTTTTGATCAGGGACATTTGGCTAGATTGTAGTTGAAAAATCGGCCACAATTGTGCAAGTTCTCCCACTTAAAAAGCTGTGGGAGAACCTGTGGGAGGCCTGTAATTTCCATCATAGATACACCTCAACTATGAGAGACGAAATGTGAAAAAAAAATCCAGAAAATCCCATTGTCTGATTTTTAAAGATTTTTTTGCAAATTATGGTGGAAAATAAGTATTTGATCAATAACAAAAGTTCATCTCAATACTTTGTTATATACCCTTTTTGGGTATACATATAACAATGACAGAGGTTAAATGTTTTTTGTAAGTCTTCACAAGGTTTTCACACACTGTTGCTGGTATTTTGGCCCATTCCTCCATGCAGACCTCCTCTAGAGCAGTGATGTGTTGGGGCAACACAGACTTTCAACTCCCTCTAAAGATTTTCTATGGGGTTGAGATCTGGAGACTGGCTCCAGGACCTTGAAATGCTTTTTAGGAAGCCACTCCTTCGTTGCCCGGGCAGTGTGTTTGGGATTATTGTCACGCTGAAAGACTCAGACACGTTTCATCTTCAATGCCTTTGCTGATGGAAGGAGGTTTTCAC
>OMNZ01004280.1:0-10788 GCA_900303255.1 Lesueurigobius sanzi | reverse complement strand
TGGACACACACTAGCGGATTTTTAGCCAGATTTTTAGTCTTAGGAGTGGCTCAATAAAAACTTTCTCTCATGGCATGATCTGTGGTGGGACTCGTCATGTGTGTCCTCATGTCTGTCCTTAAGTGTGTGTGCACAGATTTTGTGTGCACACATTTTTAGTCTCAAAAGATTCAAAATCCTGTAGTGTGTGGCCACACACGTTGAGTCCCTTTAATATGGGGGCGACAGTTATGCAGATAGTACAGTGGGTCATCTCCAGTGCTTAACTTGATCCGGCTTTTGGGGAAACGCATTCCGGGAAATCGGAATTTTGAGCTTTATTGGATCCGGGAAATAAAATACTCCAACAACTTTTAAATATGCAATTGTTTTGGGCTGTTCCCCCATAAAATCCACCCAGTACACAAGTGTTCCTGAAAATCTGGATTTACAAATTAAGCACTGGTCGTCTCATGATGGGAAGATTGGGGGTTTGAATCCCGGCTTCTGTAGGTGCACTATTGTTGTGTCCTAGGGTAAGACACATGCCTGTGTGAGTGGTTGGTGTTCCACCCCTTGACACAGCTACGGGACTCGTCGGCCTGGGAACCATCTGGGCCATCCGTCCAAAGGAGTGGATCCCTTCCCCAATGTGGTTCTCCTCGAGGTGTCTCCGTTTTGTCCCATGTGGTTTTCTTGAGTTTTTCCTTGCCGCGGGGGAGGGTCTAAGGATGTGGAAAACCCCAGGCTGATATTTCATTGTTTGATGTTAGATATTGACTTTCTTTTGCGTCTGTACCAACCTCTGAGATGACTCCTGTTGTGATATTGGGCGTTACAAAAACTGATTGATTGATTAATTAATTGATGGTGGGAGGATCCGTTGGCGTAGATGTGTGTGACCGAGCTCTGTCATTTTGCCTACAAACTTAGCTTACCGTCCAGCATGGAGTGAATGACCTCCTTGTGTGAAGTGCCTTAGATGACTTGAGTCATATAAAAAGTGCTATACAGATAAGATTCCCTTATATTAAATGATCTCCATTCGTTTAATTTGTGCCATTGACCCATCCTTCAATACCACATACTTTCATTATAATTAACAAATTACGTTGGATTTATGTACTGACTTAGTGCATACTCTTGTTGTGTCCTTGGACCAAACACTCCACTCACATTAGTATCACAGTCTCATGTGGACAGAAAGGCCTAATCTTACATAAAAACTTGATCCATTGTGATAGTCCATTTGGGAAACATCTCTTTTTGGGGTAACAAACTTTTGCTATTTTTCTTATTGATTTTTTTCCCTCAAACCACACCAATGCAACTCCATATTTCTTGCCTTCCTCGTTGACACTATACTTTACTAAAAGCCAGTTTTGTTCCAACACCTCTCCTGCTGAGACATACGTGTACACTGTGTATTTTTACCTACCCCTCTCTGAGTTGCCAGCCAGCTTTAGCCTCGCGCCGGTGCTTGTGCACTTGCTGTCTGTCGCACTGCCAGACCCCTCTGCAGTAGAAGTATCTGGCCTTGTGTGAATGTGTGTTATGCGCCTTCTGGTCTCACACTGAGTTTTGTCCTCCAAACCACGATGCTCTGCCCCGTGTCGCAGTCAGCAACTCTTTCCCTGCTCATCAGCACTCTTTTAGGCATCCCTTGTGAAGCCGCGCCCCCCCATCTCCACACACACACACAAACATACACGGCTTGCAGATCCCCCCTTGTGTCCTTTCCTCGTCTCTGCTCTGGTCTCTGATGAACATCTGGACCGTAAAGAGGGGATGATGGCGTCCTACAGCCTTTAATGATCCGTCTGTCACCGTGGAAACTGTCTCCCGTCGCCGAGGTGTGAGAGGGAGAGAGAGAGCGCCACAGAGATGGAGGAACGCTGTGTGCCGTGAATAAATAACAAGTAACTTTTGGCAGTTTGATAAAAGGGTGAGGTCATACAGTAGCGATGACGCCGTTGTTGTTATGTGGTATGTGTAGATCAGTGGAGTTGGGGGTGAACTAAAATGTGGGCATATAATAACAAAATGCTATGTGTCTAGCTAACGGTTATCAAACAGATTGTATTCACATCATTTTATTGTCAGAAAGTCAGATAGAGGGTAGTCAGATAGCACTCACCCTCTATCAATGACTCTATGGGCAGGCCACGATTTACTCTAAATATCCAGAACAGAATATTAATTAATATTAATAAGTTGGTAAGTCGGTCCACAAACCTCTCATTTAATGTTGTGTTTGAATAAAATAACCACAGCATTTTGACAGCTAATATGACGCTAACGTTCATATTAACTTTTCGGCGACGGAATCACAATATTGGATATAGCCAGATTTAAATACATTTATCTTCTTCTGCTTATCTGTTGCCGGTTCGCAGGGGCAGCAGTCCAATCTGCCCGGATCACATTGCACCAGTCCCTTATGGCTCCTCCTGCAGGTGGTGGGTTCACGGGAGGATGGTCTGACGGCGCTCCTTCACTTCGGGGCGACGTAACGGGCCTTGATGGTCTCTCTTCATGAGGGGCTTATGAACCGCTCTTGGTCTGACCTAGGACCTGTGTGCCCTGAGAGACCCTACAGGAGTACAATGCCCCAGACAACAGAGCTCCTTTATTTGGGTGCTCAAACCCCTACACCAGGTGGCGGTTCGAGGAGTAGCAACAATTTAAATGTATGGTTTTATTTTTATTGATATCTTAGAGATTTTGGTATCTTTTTTAGCTTTTGAATAAAATAAACTAGTTATTCATGAATAAATCTGTAAAAATGTAAAGTTTGCCTTGTTTTTTTGGGGGTACAAATAAATAATATCAATAAATCAGGCTAGGAATTTCATATTGTAAAATCCCTCTGAATACACCTTCAAAATATTGTAAAGTCCAAGACTGGAACGTTTGGAATCTGTAGGAACTACTTAAGTGGAGATGTTGTCGCCACAATGTGAGAAAAATGTATTTAGAGAAAATGGTTACAATTTATCATATACAGTAGTTCTATGGAAAAAGGTTGAGACATATAATTGCACTCCTTATTGTAAAGATTAGGTCATGTATTGGTTTCCAGGTCAAAGTTTATGGAGAGTAAACTGGTGTTTTTCCTGTAGTGTCTCCCCTTAAGATTCTTATAATAATCCCAAGACGGGTGTTGACTGTTGCCTCTCAATAGCTGACACAGAGACAACAAGCGATCTTCAAATCTTATCTGTCCGAACCCATTGCGGACCCACTTAGCTTATTCACGCCTCACACTAACAGCCACTGCAGCAGCAAAATGTCATTATTTTGTGTATACTGGGGTGACCAGATTTTACACATTAAGAACTGGGACACAATGGGAATTTGTGGTAGAAGCCAGATCATGACTTTTTTTCTACACACATTGCATGGTAAAACTGGTCTAAGCTCAAATACACGGACCAATCAGAAATGAAGGTGATAGACTTGAGCTTTTTAATGGGTTCATGTTTGACACACACATGTCAACAAGTCACTAACTTTCAAATCAAATGCCAACAGGAAATGACACAGGTGAGAAACTGGGACAGATGTGGTGCAAAACTGGGACAAATCAATGGTTTTGCATTAATCCACTGGGACACGGGACAGAGGGCTCTAAACTGGGACTGGCCCAGTCAGAAAACCAATTTCAAAGGTACATGTTAAAAAGCAGATTCCCCAGTGTTGAAATATATGAAGGCTACCAAGAATTACGATGCATTGTAAGATCTCAAAGAAAGCTTCTTCCAACTTCTTCCATCCATTGTCAACACAGTTATTTCACTTGCAAATGTCTCTGTGTGAGGTATAGCATTCTTCCCATCTCCATGTCCCTGAGGCTAAAGCAACATTTCCAGGGGCAATACATGTATTCATGAAACACTGCCAGACTGGAGTGGTGTATAAGTTCTTTGATTCTTACAGTGCGCTGGTATTTTTGCTTCTATCACTCTTCATGCTGGTTGGAGCCAATAAACCTGCTGCGTCACTTGAAATAGTCAAACTGCAGAAATGTTTAAGGGAGATACCACAGGCAAAACTAAATTTTTTCAATTTTCAGGTTTTGGGCCATTCCCCCCCCAACATTTCTCCATATAACTACTGTACCTGTATATGGGACAACATCTCCACTTTAGTAGCTCATACAGGCTCCAAACTTGGATCGGAAAGTTATATTGTTATCAAAAATAACAATATTTTTGATGGTTTGTTCAGTGGGGTGTTTCGATATTCAATTCCTAGCCTGATTTATTGAAAAGTGAAATTTGAATTTTTACAGATTTATTCACCAATGACTAGTTTATACAAAAACTGCACAGAATCCAAAATCCCCTCTGAACAAATCTTTGTAATATATCAACAAAATAAAACCATACATTTAAACCTATAAGGGTGGATTTACAAATGTAAGTAAGTGTTCATGAGTTTGATGGCGGAGGGGAAACGCTGACAAAATCAATAGTGGCCACTGGGAAGACACATTTGTGAAACACTGCATTTCCCACCAATCACACACACGCATACCACTGAAGAAGCTTTCCCAAGGACAGCCTTTTAGTTAATAAATAAATAAATAAATCATCAAACCTTCATTCACTTTATTTATTTGAGCAATTTGTGTAAAGAATATGAGGAAAAATGCAGGCATAATTTCCACATCATTAAACTTAACACAAAAAGGCCCAAAAGGAGTAAGCCGAAGTATAAAACTATATATACCCTGTTCACTTTTCTTGACAACCATTAAGTCAGTTAAAAACATTTTTCCATCTTCCAAAACACGCATTAACGCTTATTCGCAAAAACCACCTCATGCGAGCAGATAAACTATTTATGCACAATAATGTTACTAAATGTGTATTTTGGTCTTTCCGTCACTCGTCACATTAGCGAAACATCAAAATGCCCATTAAAATCAAGTGATGGAAACGCAGTCATTGAATGTATGTTAACACATTGAGTGCCAGGCTGTTTTTGGAATGTACAGTAGCCGTATGAGTGCCAGCAAATCAGAGCAATTTTGATGGTGTTTGTAGCACCACAGCGCACTCTATGTTAGAGCTATGGACGCATACTATGGCTCATTGGAAAAGGTGAGACTCTATGCAAAATCAAAACCAAATCTCCATTATGTGCTAGTTATTTGCCCTGCTGATATACAATTCCACCCGCTGCCATCAAAGTGAGTTGTAGCTTTATCGCCTTAAAGGCCGGTGAACTGTTACAACCTGAAGCTTATGATTGGACACAATCGTTCAATCAAATCTCACATTGTGATGAAATGTCCAGATCGTGACTTTCCACGAATTGTTGATCATCATTTTTTATTTCAGTTCTGTTTATCACAGAGATCACAAAGTCACACATAAGGTGTGTTAGAGTGTCTAGTTTAGTAATAAAACATTTTAAACAATGCAAAAACGATTTTTTGTTCCGTTTTTGGCACTCAATGTGTTAAGAAGGAAAACAGACTTTGCATGTAAGCGTTAAGCAAAAGAGAAGATAGCCACAAACATCTATCTAACAAAAGCAGAACCAAAACATGTTTCCAGCATATTTACAGTGATTTCTCGTAGCATTAGCATCGTTCATCTACACCTTTAGAACCAAGAGAGGTGGGACTTAGAGATTAACTCCTCCTACTGCTTTTTCATAAAAGACCCACGAGTGTGTCCATTCTGCTCAGAGCTGACGAAGTTCTTTGCATGAAGAACTAAACGTCCTACACTTCAACTACAGAGGACAGATGAAGACTGAAGAATCTTTGCCTATGATAGTTTCTAAATACTTTATATTTATACATTTCTCAGGTGAAATACCACGTTTCATGTCCTCCATCTTCATCATCAAACTAAAACTATCCAATGATATATTTTCCCCTGCACATTTACATTAGATCCACATTCCTCTATCAAATACCACGCTGTACATCCTCTGATTTGGGAGATAGCGGTTGAAAGCGCTAAACCCTCCAGTGGACAGCGCTGCCATGCGTTTAGCGCCTATCTATACGTCTGTCTGTGTTCCGCTCCGTCTGCCTGTGCGCCTCCAAAAGCAGAACGCCTCTTTACAGGATGCTGCAAATCCATCAAAACATTTACAGATACAGATACCACCTCGAGGCACCCACGTATTCAAGTCGATATCAGCCAGAATCACACGCCGGACCTGCCCGCGCATCGATTCACAGCTTCAAACAACTCATGTACGAGAATGTGTGCCGAGCTCCTGCCGTCTTTGAAGAGAGAAGACTTCACGTTAGGAGAGAGGGTTACCAAAGTGAGTAAATATTGGATATTCCTCTGACAGCGCCGGCAAAAGGTGAAGAAATCAGAGGATAAAAAATTCAGCAGGGTTTGCAGACAGAAGCAGGGGCCGCAGTGATGGATAGACGGGTAATGGTCTGGGGTTTGTATAGGTGCGGTGTTTTTTTGACAGATGAGAAAGAGGATGTTTGATGAGGGGGCCACTGTAAACAACGAGAGGTCATTCGATATCTTGTCAGTCTGCCCCACGTAGTAGACTGCAAGATGCCTTTGTAGATGCTTTGAAAGGAGAGCAACGCAATGTTCAGCACTTGTGAAATGAGGCAGAAAGTTGTCAAATCTATTGTTGACTGCATGGCCTTGTCCAGTGTTGCATGAAGAACCGAACGAGCCACTTAACAATGGCGTCACCAAACAATGCAATAGTAAGACAGGTATAGAATTGACCAGCCACGAATATGCTAGACTGGACAAAGGTGTGTTAAGGTAAGGTTATTGGAGGCAAATTTGAGTAGGCCTGTGGATTTTTTATGAATCTCGTCTAGAGAACGTTCAGCTATAAAGCTCATTTTTCTCCATAGGGTTAAGGTTTGGTTTGGATTAGGACAGGGATCAGAGCCATCAGTGGAGGCGGAAAACATTGCGAAACAATGCGGTCCTCGAGACTTTTCATTCACACTTTTTCCTTGTTGAGAAGGAACGTCTAAGGATGTCCTGTCCACGTACAATTCTGCCGCTTCAACTGTTTGACATTTGGACATTGCCTTTGCTTGTGTTTCTCTGTTCAGTATGTGTCTCGCTTGTTGATTTCCAACCAGTTGTTTGATCAAATCAGCAGCAGTTGGAAACTCCTGTGAGGCAACTGTTGTTAGGATATTGAGCAATACAAAAACAAATTGCTTGAGGGAACATTTAGAAAAGCAGCAGACTCTTCGGATGTTGAAGTATCTATGCCCTATCTGTCCTCAATCGGACAAGAGTTGTCCATCGTAGGCAAAGATTCTTCAGTCTTCATCTGTACTCTGTAGTTGAAGTGTAGGACGTTTCGCTCTTTATCCAAAGAACTTCATCAGCAAATGAGCAGAATTGACACGCTTGTGGGTCTTTTACAGAGCCTTACTTCATCCACACCAAAAATTTAAACCTGGCGTGATTGCTAATCCAACTCCGACTGGCTACGGGGGCGGAGCGACAGTGATTCCACAGCGTTAGAGAGGATGATGAGGTGTGGCCGAGCTGATGACGTAGACTTCTACCAACAGCACAACTTCTACCTCATCAGCTAATATAACAGCAAAATTTCAAATGGAATAGATACAGTTGATGAGTTAAACCTCTAGAGGGCGTTAGTCACTCGGTTTTAGGCATAAAAGGATACTTTTGAGCAAGTTTGCACTAAAATGTCAAAATATACTATTACACACCCATTTATACAGTTTATGAGCAAAAAAAAAAGTGGGTTTGGTGTTTACACTAGTGTGCCTTGGATTTTTCTTTGGGAACAGCCACATTTAATCTGTTTAACACTTTTCTACCCAAAGAACCAGCCTTTTTTTTTTTTTGGTTTGGTGTTTAGTTGCTCTATAAGAAGGAACCAGCAGGGGGAGTTAACCTCTGAGACGCACCTCTCTTGGTTCTAAAGGTTGGGAAAACATCTTGGCCTATTCACACCAATCATTTCACCAAAAAAATAAAAGAACCTTGCATCAGATATGAAGCCAGAGCGAAGATTTTTGAGGACCTTTCGTGTACCTATCTATCTCAGGAGGAGCTATAAGGGACTGGTGCAGTGTGAGCCCCACGACCCGGCAACGGATATGCGGAAGAAGATGGATGGATGTAGGATGTGATTATCCACATTATTGTTTGGAAACTGAACATTAGTCATCTCCATTAAGATGTCAACAGCAACTTAAAGAATTAAACACAGCACCATGAGTACCACTTGAGTCCTATCAGAAGTTTCCCTTTGCACGTGAATTAAGCAGACAGTTCATGGATGGATTGGTCTAATTGCTGGCAAATGCAAGAGCGCATATCACCTATGTGTAAAATGTTATCAGCCTCTAAGAAGACAAATTTTAAAAGCTGCTCACGAAGGCAATAACCTCCACTGAATCGATTCATAACAGCACCCACAGAAGCAGCAGCAGTCGGGGAGCGAGGAGTCTAGGAACAAGAAAAGCGAAAAGAGAGGCACCCAGGTGAATCATTTTGTTGGCGTCTGGGCTGTAGACCATTTGCTTGTGCTTATTGCAAAATTTAGGCTAAGAGTTGGCAATTTCTCCTTGAAACAAAGGGAGCTGGCGTTAAGCTGAATACTAATGGGAGCCCGAGGCGTTGAAAATAACTTTGAAAAGGGCAGCGCAACTCCGTCCAAAAAAAGCACAACTCAGAGGCAGACACAGGAGGTAGATAGGAGCCGTCTGGTGGAGCTGGGAAGACGAGGAGGGACAATGACAACAAAGGAGCGTTATGAAAACACTAGGACCCCAGCATTTAAGAGCAGTGGGTGTCTAACTGTCCGTGTACAGGTGATCAAAAACCTGTTCAAAAACATGCTGAGCCATGTGATAATACTAATACATATTGGTTTTAGCGCTTTTCTGGGCACTCAAAGGCTTTATCTGGCATTATTCAATCACTCCATACTTGGTGGTGGTAAGCTCCTACTGTAGCCACAGCTGCCCTGGGGTAGACTGACAGAGGCAAGGGTGATAAGAAATTTCGAAATAGAAAATTGACAAATGTTGTTCGTGATCATTATTTGATAGTGATTGGATTCACAAAGAAATTGATAAAGAGAATAAATATGGCAGATAATATTCTTATGGCGTCTCACCTTTATGAGAAAATAATTTGACTTCAGCTCATATGTAACATTTAACAGTAAAGAGTGAGGGTTTGAGAATATTTACATATTTAAACTGGTAAATAGGAGTTTTAGTCATTCACTTTCTAACTAATCAACAAAACCATTGAGGCAGGGGGTACTCAGAGGATAAATTAAAGGCCCAAGTGGTACCCCAGGCAAAAAAGGTTGGGAACCACTGACCTACAGTATACAGTACATTCCGTTTAACAGACCAACTTAACTCTTTAAACCCTATAGCCCCCACAGTTGGTGCCGCGCTTTCTGATACAGTTACTAACGTATGTGTTTTATGCAGCAAAATATTCCAAAGCTGCAAATTAGTGACACCTGATGTGGCATTATCCATTTCTGTTGTTATTTGCCACACCACAGGGAGGAAAAAGGCCTTTATGCAGGAAAATGTGTGTGTTTTTTTCAGGCGGAAATTCATTCAAACCCATGGCAACCTCATTTTATTGTCAAACAACGTCATTTATTATTATTTCACTTCCACCGTCATCCTAAAGCTCTACCAAATGTGTGGACACCAAGATAAGCCATGGACACCTATGATGTAAATAAATGATATTTGGAGAAAAATGGCTAGGGCTTAAAGAGTTAAGCTTGAGTCGATTTGAGACAATTCAGTTACAAAAATAAGCCTCATCAGTGGTTGGGCTTCGTCAGATTTTCTTCTTTTACATACTTAGGTTTACTGAATAGCTCACCCCTGAAAAAAACAAATCTTTTTATTGTCATACTACTGTATTTATAGAAAATGATATGACGTCTGTGGCTCAAATAACCTGGTGACTACTGCTTGTTCATACATGTGTCATCGCCCCACCTCTCTGTGTGTAAACAATGATGTGTGTACATATGGATAGGCCACCCACCATAAAAACTGAAAATCAAGCATGGGTTGATGTCAGGATATTAATCTTGTTTTGTGTCATTTCCACCTGATTAGACATTTTTATAACTGTCATCTAGATCAGTGGTTCTCAACTGGTTTGGCTGGCGTTGGGACCCGCCATCAGCCTATCATGACGAGCCGCGCCCCAAATATGGTATTTTCCACACAATTATTGTTGAATAAGGATATAATAAGCCTATAAAGCTGAAATCATGATCATTTAAGCAGACTACACTGCAAAAAGTAATCTAGAAAATATGGAATAAGTATATTGTCCTTGATTTGGGCTGGTAAGTTACGGAAATCTGTTGAGTTTTTTGCACTTAAATTAAGAAAAAAAACATCTAATTACACTTATAATTAGATAATAAACCTAAATTTACATGATATAACATGTTTTTTCTTAAGTGGCGCTGGCAGATTTAGTTAATCAGATTTTGGTAAATCAGAATTACTCAAATTAATAATCATAATAATAATAAACTTTATTGGTATAGCACTCACAGTTACAAAGTGCTTCATAGGGATTAAAAGACGGAGGTCCAATAGGGATGACCTCAGTCTTCGAGTCATTGAAGTTCAGGTATTTGCTGACAGCAGGCTTTTCACTTTACTAAAACAATTATGAAGTTTTGAACTACTGCAAAATTAAGCACAAATACACTTAATTTGAGTAATTTTAACTTAACAAGATGCTATTTTTGCAGTGTAATGTATGTTTTATACTCCTTCAATCAATTCATCTTTTTTTTAATGAC